>BLKR01003016.1:0-165302 GCA_011170035.1 Teleogryllus occipitalis | reverse complement strand
ATCCCTGACATAATACAATGAAAGCGTGACTTTCAAACAAGATCACTTTTACACTACATGAAATATCATATTCACTCTAGAAAAGTTGTACAAGGTATGGCATTCAAACGAATTTACTGGTGCGTACAGCGAATGAAATCTAAACTGCCGCTCATACGTTCGGAATGTTTCTCCCAGTAATTATTTGGAACTTTCACCTATTTTAGGACGCTTCGCCTGGTATTTAAAGCTACACGATTTCCCAACAAATTGCTGCATAGAAGCTGCTAGTTCTTTACCTCGACATCGCCTTCCCGCTTGCCATCAGTTAACCTTGGTGTTTTCGGTCGCTCGCAGTCCTCGCCGCGCAACTTGACTGGTTCGATGTTCCACAGTTACACCACTTCCTTCGATCTCAGGATTCCGCTACTCGTCCAAATTCCAGACCTTTCTCTCGATCTCTCCGGATTCCACCATCCACGTAATTGGTCCAAGTCCTTCTCGCCTACGCTTGAGTCTTCACTGGAGTCGTCCTTCTGCGTGCCACGTACCCGTCGTTCGCGCTTCCAGCTTCGAATAACTAGCGTTATTGAATTGAATGCTTCTAGCACTCGGCCGACATACCACACTTTGAGCGTGCGTGATCGTGGCGTACAAAATTAAATGCTGGATTTCGTTTAGAGTCCTTCTGCGCGAATTTATTTCAATTATGAAACTATTTCAGATTTAAAGCAATCACATCACTTGCTTTCTCGCGTAATGTTAGTGCTAACACTGTACATGCACTTCACTTCTGAATTCTATCACTCTTACTACCGCGTTTCTCAAATCAGCTTTAACTAAGCAAGTAAAAATATACTCCTGCACTAACCAATTACTATCGCCGAAGAATTAGCTTGAGTCGTCGCCGCTGTCGAAATTGAAAGAGCTCTCCCGAAGCGCGTCGCGGTATTTATGTGACTCCGCCTGGGGAAATTTCTGGAGGGGTGAATTTTCTCCTCCTTCGCGCCCTCTCAAGAAAAACATGATCCGTAACTTCGGACATCGGAGTGCGAAAACCTGCGGGTAGATGTCGCTTTCTCGGACCATCGCTCCGCCGCGTACCCTATTTCTCTGTGTTCTGGTCTTTTCTCGTGGCCTCAGGTGGCGTTACGGGGTTGTCTAAAATATATATATATATATATATATATATATATATATATATATATATATATATATATATATATATAGTGACATACCAATATGTGGGTCATTTTTTATTACATGTTATTTGTCGTAAATGGGTGGAAATGCTAAGGCAATTAAATAGGAATATGGCGCCTTAGCAACTGCACCCAAGTTGTTGTCAAGGTAAATAAATTTTCACCTGGCATTGGAAGTGACGGCGTGGCTAGTCAGATTTGAAACCGATTTGGGGATTGGTTGGGGAGAGCAACGATAGTCTACTACTGCGGAAGTATGTATGATTCTTTGAGACAAAACAGTGGAAAAGAGAAGCCGAGGTCTGGAGAGCTGAGCAGTAATAAAAAAATACACATTCGGTCATATGGTGTGACGCTGTGCGGGTCGCTCCCGGATAATGTGTAATTGGAACTTGTAATTTTTCATGAGATTGAGGAACGTTGGACTCCGAATAATTTACAGTGTGTTAGAAGTATAACGTTATTTTTCGCGAGGGAGCTCTACTAATTATTGAACTGATAGAATTTCGAAAGTTGACGAACAGTTTCGACTTTCATTAGTTTTACAACACGCGGAAATTAGAACTTGTGAGAAGTCGAATTTCATAGGTCTCAGAAATATTCTGGACAAGTAATTAATTTGTGGAACTTTAAAATATTTCCGCTGTGTTATCGTAAAGAACTGGGTATTATTTTTGCAAGTTTAATCGAACTAGAACTACGAATATTTGAAGTAGTGCGGATCAGTGGCTCGGCAACGTTAGCGTGGAAGAACAGGAGACAAGAACGCGGTACTTCGACTCTGGAATTCGCATCACCGGGGAGAAGAGAAGATGGTCCTTCGTGGCGACGTCGATCAAGAACGCGCGAATTTTAGTACAGTATAAAGGTTCGAACAAAGTCATGACCAAAGAACAGTCTTTATGTTGTAAATTTCCATTTAAAATTTTTACATTGCAATAAGCAATAAATCCTAAGTTTCTTTTTGAAAAGAAAAAAAAAAGATTTTCATTGGCCAATTCGAGCTAATAAGTAGCTAGATAAAATATTTTTTTCACATTCCTCGCCACTCTGTATGGATGGCAGATCGGGTAATGGGCTATCAATAGGTAATAGCGATTATTTCAGACGCAACCCATCGACCCAGCTAGCGGGACAATATTTAGTTTTCTTTGAAGCAATAATAGCTAAAAATATTATCTTAACCTTTTTCCTGGCGCCCATGTTAACATAAATTCGGAAACGGGTTACGACGAAACGCCCGTCGTATTTCGTCGTATTTCGTCGATTTCGTCGATCAAAAGAAAGGAAGGGACGTTTGATCATTAATAAATGCTTTCTATGTCAACACTTTATTATTAAGAAATATACTTTTATTGAAGCCTTTACTACTTTTCAACATATTCACAGTTTAATTTTAAACATTTTTTGTATCATGAAACTAACGTTCTTAAACCTCCGCATAGTATTCCCACGCCAGGGTTTTCAACCAACTTGTCATCGCAGTTTTCAACGTTTCGGCGTCTTTCGTCTACGTTTGGCCGTCAAAATCGCTACCCACCAAGCAAGTTTTTCATATTCAAGAACAAGTGAAAGTCATTAGAAGCGAGATGGGGACCGTAGGGAGGGTGATCGAATAGATGTCAACCGTACTCTTGAACTGAAAATCAGGAGAAGTAATAAATATTGTAGATTCATCTTTTATTCTGCCCTGTCTCTATCAACCAGCAATTTTGGAACATGTCTAGTTCAGTAGCAGGTTTTCACCAACAAGTGTGATCAGTCTATAAGCCTTGTGTGCTTATACGGGTCATTCTGATCAAGGATTATCGAGGGTTTTCAACATTTAACGAGCTCTTAATAACAAGTGACAGAATAATCTGGGAAAATGTGCGGCCCAGGCAGCACACTATGCATTGTATTTTCTAACTCGGCCGCTCTTTACAAGCTTTGAGTCATTGTAGACACACTGAAAGCTAACAATGTTTACTAATCATAGAGGAAAACTTATTAATCTCACACTTTAATTAGGAGTTATCGACTCTCCTCTACCACAAACCGATGCAAAATTATATAATTATTTCATATATCAAGAAAGACACTTAAAATCATAATGTTTATAGACAGTATCCTTTAATCAACAAAAACAAATAGTGAGTGGCAGTTTACCATTCACTCTTGTTTATTTTGAAATTTCTGGTAGTGAAATATGTTAAATTGTAAATACGTCAAGATTTACAGTATTAGCGGAACCCGGCAGACGTCGGTCTGCCCTCTCTCCCTCTCCCCCGAATTTGACTTAAAACGTAAAAATATTACTAATTTGAAGTAGCTTTTTACCAAGCAAGCCAATGTAATTCTCACTTCCTTTAAATATAATTATTTATAGCTAACTAAAACACAACTTTTTGACCCCCTCATTTTTGAAAAAAGGAATTCAAAAGAATCGACACGCCATAGCTGTACTCTCATAGTCAAGTCGGGCAACATGCAATATTAAAATTAAAATCTGACCAGTATAAAATAAAACATTTCATATATAGCAACAATTTAATGTAAATCCAGAGGAGTGTGATATTTTCATAATTACAACAAAAAATAAATCTTATAAAATGTTAATGTAACTCAATATATTGCAGGTTCATACGTATTAGATGCTACAGAAAGAGATGTTAGTTTTCTACTAAGGAAGTATTTAACAGCTTTAATGCTCATATCGCAAGGATAGTGACGCGTTTGTAAATGTCATTCATGAATATCACCGTTCCGACAATTACTCGTTGAATCGAAGTATGGACCCTTGAAATTACCTTTACTACTCACACTACACACCCCGATTTCACAAAATCATTATTCTATGCGTAATCTAAAAAGCAGATCGGAGATGGTTTTCAATATTCCCTTTCCAGCAGTAGAAACTAAATCTTACAAAATGTTCGCGCAACGCAACTCATTGCAGGCTTGCTTTACATCTCCGTATTAGCGGCACAATAAAGCGTGAAATACGACCAGGAACTCAATTTCGGTATCTGGCGGGAGGCGCGTTTTCCAGAAGGCGTGACATATCGGCGCCCCGCACGCCATCCCCCGCACCGCCCAGCTCCACCCGCCTCGCCTCGCCTCGCCTGTCGCGGCTCTTCACACCTCTCACCTCATACCTCGCCTCGCCCCTAGTCTCACCAGCTGCTCGTCTTTCTGCGTCCAGCAAGTGACGCTCCGCCTCGCGTCGCTGTACCCCCGTCACTCCTCGCCACACCGCCTCCTCTCCGCCCCTCTCCCGCCCCGCCCTGTCCCCACCCCCTCCCCGCCCCGCCCCGCCCACCGCTTCGCCTGCGCCCCGTCCCGTCCCCGCCCCGCCCCCGTCCCGCCCCCGCCCCGACCCGCCCCCCACGCCCCCCAGGGCCCCCTGTCCCTGCTCCGCCCCCGCCTCCTCGCGTGACCAAGCGGCGCCCCCGGGCAGAGGCCGCCGCGCCCCCCCGGCCGCCGTTGAGTAAATTCGTGGCCTTATCTCGGCTCGTCCTTTGTGGCGCGCGGCGCAACCAATCCGTTCCGGACAGAGAATGGGGCAAGGAGGGAATGGAGGCGGAAGAACCGCAGAAGTGGTGGCAATGTGGAGGCGTGAGGGAATGGAAAGAGGAGAACATAAGTTACAGGGTAAAAACGATTTAGAAATAATGCGAGCAATTACCACAACATATAATATATATAACGATTGATCCAGAGAACAAGTCAACACAAGTCCGGAAAGAAGACAAGCGAATCACGAAAATGAGAAAATGAGATGGAGATAACACGCATGAAAGATCGAAAGAGAATTAAAACTCATAAAAAAATATGAAATGAAAGGAAGAATAGTAATAATAATAATAATAATAATAATAATAATAATAATAATAATAATAATAATACAGTATTGAAAAATGCGAAAAGAAAGAAGCTTTGTAAAAATGAGGGGAGACAGAGGAAAGATAAATTGTTCATAAAATAATGTAATTAAGACAGGATATAAAATAGAATCCTGTGAGTCAGAATATAAAAATATAAATAGACGAAATCGGGCAGATTGAAGTGAGGAAACAGAAGAGACAATTCAATAAAGGACGTTTCAAAACAAGGCGTCGGGGGCAGACGCGAAGAGAGGTACAAGAAGGAGGCGGTTGGGAGCCACGGAAGGGATGAGGACGAGTTAAATAAAGACGGGGGTGGGCAGGGGTGGGGGTAGAGGGCGGTCGCGTGACATCGGACCCACACGGCAGAGGAGGTCTATTCCTGGAGGAAGCACTCTGCATTCGTCTTGGTGGAAATAAAGGGGAAGTTGCGTTTTGGAGATTGCTGTGATTTCTGGGACACTTGGGAAACCTCTTAAGGATTCTTTGCGGTTTCCTCAAGATTAAATGGTTTCAGCAAACCGTTCGTTTTGAAGATGTAAACGACAAACGAGGGATGAATCCTTTGGGAATTTTGGGAATTTACTGTGGATCTGGTGATTCATAAATAGAAGATGATACCTTTTTTTGTTACTTTTTAATTTTGGATAATAATGGAGTTATTCTGAAATATGAGAGAAGATAGAGGATTGAGAAAAAAATAATTTAAAGAAGTGTTTTACAAATATATGTAATGAATTAATATATAAATATTGAATGAAGAATTGAGTGTCAAGTGAGTAATCAATTCTTTCCCTTTCTAGAACTTCCGACGACCGGGTTTTTATAATACCTACTCACGGTTCATGTATGCTCTCCGAAAATTACGTTCAAAGTATAATTCTAGAAAGTGCATATGCAGTAATTATTATTTTAGAATTCTCGTAATTATACTGTGAATTTTTAATAGAGAATACCTCTATTATTTAATGGGTTCCCTTTTGTTTGAAATTTTTCACTACATTCACACTTTTCCATGCAGTGACCCTTCACAACTTTGAATCTCGAAATTTGACGTAATTCATCCTACTCATCAGGAATATAAACCACGCTATGATCCAATATTTTACATTGCCCATTTTCAGGTGATAAGTATGAATTAATAAGTTTTCACCAATGCCTCAACTTTAAATTTTATATTTGGCGTGAATGATTAAAACATCTTATAATTGCAATTCCTTGAAGTTAAGTAGATCACATTGTAAATTATACAATAACCAGATACTTTATTATTTTTTCATGACTGTACTGTCCATTTGTGCAACAACATTTTTCTCAGTTGCGCTTTTTGAAAGTTAAATAATACGCATAAGTTCAGCTTCTCTCCCTAGTAGTATTGGAATGATAGTAACTATTCCCATTGTTACAACGTCTGCCTCCATTGTTCTACACGAGGAATAGGAGATTAAGGAATCATCATCGAGAGCTCGAATTATTGATGTCACTGTACATTATCTCTTATAAAATTTCAAACAGATTTCAATGAAAACTGACGAGGCATCTGGCGGCTGTTGGCATATTCGAAGGTTTATAAGGGACAGGGCTAATACTATTATCTTACGCGATCAACATGTACTACTAATCATTTTAGCAGAGGAACTACAGAGTGCGTAGTAATTTTGAACCATATTTTTCTGTCCTGAACCAGTACCACAACATCACATACTTTCTGGGATTACTTGTAACTTTTACAATTTTTGACGAGAATAGCGAAAACTGCTTCCAATAAACAAGGAATAACTCGACCACGGAATAAATGAGGTGTAGTTTCCATTGCAACCGCTAATCCTTGGAGAAGCATAGTTTAAGCGCGGAATAACCTGGGATTATAAGGCAAATAACCAGCTGTTTGTGCATTTCGCTTCATTGTATCATTGTCATTTTTAATTCGACTGTTCTTCCTCTTCTTCTGTTTTTCTCGGATATTTGGCGGCCTAGTTTGTTTCGTGAATAATTCATTTGTTCGTGTTTTCTTGGATTTTTGTCATTGAAAATTTCGAAGAAATTTTGTTGGCGTTTCATACCACTAATAGAAGTATGAAATCACGTTGATTAAATGTAAAGACAACCGAGAAGTTTTACCGAGCACATGTGAATCTTTTTGAAGTCTATTCGGATGAATTTCGAAATAAAAATGGGTTTTCGTAGAAAGTAATGCAGGAGTTAACCAATTTGTTTGCGTCAAAACTGATCAGTCACAAGTAGGGGAGAAAAATAATTGTACATTTTTTGCGGAAATACTTGATTATTCTTGTTCCAGGAGGGAATGCAACTGTTAACGTGACTGTCAAGACTGGCACACAAAGAAAACAACAGAAAAAATACAGTTCAGAGATGTTTGTTGTATTGAAAAGATGTTTTCGATGCCCTGAACAGACTTCGGAAACTCTGCAGAGCTGTTGCTTTCAAGCAGTCAGAATTTTATGTGGTGGAAGAAGTGATCAACCACTTATACCACCAATATTAGCCGATGCTTGATGAGAAGTAGCAGCTCAGAGAGCACTTAAAGACAAAAATTAAAATAAAATGTATGATGCCTAATTGAATTAACATTTTATGAATGTATTAATGTCAAATAAAATTTATACTTGTATTATGAGTTTGATAATAATAGATTTATTTTTATTTTATAAATATCCATTATAATCCATCCTTATTCCGAGCATATAATGGAATCGAAAAGAAATTGAGGCGTTGTTTTGTCGTATTTGTTTATTTGAGCAGAAAGCTTTTTCGGCCGCATTGCGGCCATCTTCAGTGCGATTCTGAGGCGGCTGTGGGTCTCGGTCCAAACAAGACAGCTGCGCAGTGCGGCCGAAAAAGCTTTCTGCTGAAATAAACAAATACGGCAAAACAACGCCTCAATTTCTCTTCGATAATGCAAATGTCGTGAGCTCCATACCATTTCCTACCATTATGCTGGAAGTAGCTATTCTCGAAATAGGCGTGATAAAACGAAGTTACACCAAGCTTTTATTAGTAAGGCTGTGAGAGTTCAACTACAGTAAACCCTGGGCCAGTTTTAAGCGTTTTGCTCTATTCAAGGAAAATATTTAATGTAAAATGTGGAATCATTGTTAACAAAATTTTGAAAATCTTTAGGTTTTATAGAAATCACTAAAAAAATTACAATATCAGTTTCGAAATGTCAGGGCCACCAGTTCGTTCAGATCGTTAGGAGTATAAAACATTCGGAGAATATGTCTAAATGGTTTAGACGCTAGCATTGGCCACATATGGACATAAAAACAATGTTTCGGTATCCAAGACTAACAAAACGGGATACCGATTACACAAGTGTTAGAGCAGAACTCCCAATTGGGGAAGAGCGCCCTCTGGGAGAATTTCAGGTGAGGGGTCCTAAGAAACCAAACAAAGAGACTTCAGTAACTGCCGAGACAGGGAACCGCCAAGACTCTATCCTCCCAGCTTTTGTAAGAAAATACTTTTAGCTGCCTTCGTTATATTAGAATCGAAAGCTAATACTGGAACGAGATATTTTAGTTGTGACACGTAGATAAATCGTGATTCTCAAACATTAATATTGAAGATGTTGGTTGGGCAATTTCCAAGGTATTGATATTGTGATGAACCCGACCTGCCGCATACGGCAACCCACGCATGTGAGCAATGCTCGCAGCACGCGGGCCGGATACCTCACAAAAAGGGGGGGAAAACACCGTCACACCGAAATGTGTCGGTAATCAGCTGACAGGTGTGCGCGTTAAATTTATAAATTATGGGCGCCAAACGGGCACTTAACTGTCACCTGGCACCGGCATATGAGAACCTCAGGGGTGAGCACTCTTGAATGAGGGCATGCACTGGGTTTGCTACTATTACTACTTTACAATAATTACAAGGTTATGTTCCAGCTTAAGTGTCAATCGCCTGAATGGCGAGAACACGTTTATTGCTTTTTTTTCTGATACAATTTGGTCGGAAAGTCTCTTAACTTAAACTCTATTATTATTTTTTTTACATTAGATGACTCTTTTTTGAATGTCTTTAGAATTAGTACAAAATGATAGTCGTTGAGTCTACCTTTTTCGATGATTGCACATCTGATGTCGTCCTCAAAACAAACGCTGCCGCGAACCGCGTCGTAGCAGGGCGCAGCCAGCCGAAAGCAGCAATACGTGCGGTGCTATCGTTCCTTCCCGTTCCAATCCTTCGCCGATCCGCCGCCCGAAGTCAGGAGGTGGATGAAAACGCTCCGATCGGTGGGAATCGGAGGGGGCCGTCACACGCCACCCCTACTCCGTACCGGTTCAGCCTTGATAACTCGGCTGCACAATCGATCCTTACGGATCGACGCCGGCCCATTGAAATGGAATAAATTCCAGTTTTGTGCTTTCAAACGGGGCGGCCTGCACTCCGTTGGTCGACAAACTCTAACTGCTGGCTCCAACTACCTCTCCTCAACACAGCAGTCTCTTTCCTATGCCGTTCTCTCGCCTTCTATCTGTGTTCTGCCAAAAATCCTCCTCTCTCGAGCTTCCGGCGTCGCATCCCCACTCTCTATTCTAATTTTGCACATCGCTCCTTCACGTGATCGGAATTTTAAATGTTATTGGTCTAAATCTCAGTTTCTCGAATATTCGACGCGAGTCAGAAGCCGATAGGGCATTTTCTAACTAACGTCATTTTCTGGGCGCCTGATTGGTGGTCTTTGTTATGCGTTTGTCTTGGCAAGTGCACTAGAAATGAACAAAGCAGTCCTTTCTGCTATCTCCGTGATGATTATATAAGTCCTATGGGATTACTTAGACAGTAGACGGGATCTCTATAATTCGCTTGTTCCGGTACCTAGTGTAAACGTGGGCGGGCAGCCGCCCGCTCTTTGCCTGAAGGGCTGTCCCCGGGAGACAATCCCACCCTAGTCGTAAATCTTTGGTTAGAACGACAGTCACATGTTCGCGCGTCTTGCGCTGAGCCGTGTCAAATCAGGGACTGTCCTAATTGGCGTGACCGAGGGGTGAGTTTGGGTCCGGCGACCAGCAATGGCCTCATTGCAATATACATCAATAGTTAAAGGGGAAATTCAACGTACGTTTAGTGATAAAGTAAATCATTTAACAATATTAGAATCCGAAGGTGAAAGTATTAAAGTAATACTACTCTGCGGCGGCGATGATGTAACGGTTAGAGTATCGGGCTGTTATATACCCAAGTTCGCGGGTTCAAACCCGAATGAAGTTGTGGATTTAAGGGCGAAAAAATCCTTGTACGCTTTTCTTCGGAGGGGAAGTAAAGCCGGCTGTCCCATGTTAGATTTCCTGCATGTAAAAGAGCCTCAATCCTAAATGAAGCCTCTGAGCCAAATTTAAATTGCGTGTTTCGTCGTGAAGTTTTACCTTCTTTCTCCCCTAGTACGTGAAAGGGGCGTAACGAAATTTGCGTGGTCAGATGGAAGAGCATGCCTTATGGTCTGTGTTCTCGCCACGTAGAAATAGGCACTCATACATTCATTTTCTAATAAAACATATGGTGACCACGTTTGTATTGATGAAAATCAAACGTAAATATTACGACGCGAACTTCAGGACTCATGTGTGTTCAAGTCAGAAAGCGACGATAAATATTAGACGTTGAATAGTTATGATATCGATTGAACAGAGACTTGATTCGGATCATACCATATTTTAGAATATATATTTTTATTATATTTCTTGTGATAGAGTAATCGAGAAGGAATATAAGGCCGGTGGTGACTTTTTTAAAATCCAATGTAGGTATTAGGTCGGGGTCATTCTATTAATGGAGAAGGCCAATATTGATTTATTATAAAATATATCGATTATATATTGATAGTTGATAAAATTAATAAATATAGTGATATTTGTCATATTAATTGATTATAAAAAAGTAAAACTAGAAGTCATATATTTTGCTTTCTGGCATTTACTTCTTAAGAAAAGAAAGCTATGTATTCGTGCGCCAGTAGTCGGCGAATCATTGGCAGAAAAACTCTAATTGCCAAGCCCTGGCCACGAAGAAATAGATAAATCTTGTTGCTATATGTAGTAAATTACGTCTTCTAACACGTACTGTAGCCAGAATCCATGTTTCGTGGGACCTAGATACCAAAAAATTGATTGACGGCAAAACGTCTGTCAATCTGTGGTCAATGCTAGCAGCTAAACTATTCAGCCGATATTTTCCAAAATTGATATTCCCCAATCTATCTGAGCTAGCTTGACACTTTGGGACTTTAATATTGCTTGTATCAAATCAATGTATCGCGCAAGGCTAGACGACGAAAGTGATTTGAAATGTGATTTATCACGATGACCGCCAAATATATAAACTCGTGAAAGTCAAAAAGTGCCAGCCATCACATTGATGTTATGTTACAAGAAAAAATAGATGTCTTCATTAACATGTTCAACAAATCTACGTAAAGTACATTCAAAGCTGAACACCACATAAACTTCATAGTTCCCTTTTGTCTTCATTTAATATTATAGAGATGAGTGACGTCCAGTAAGGGTCGAAGGGAGGCAGCACATCCTTTACAAGGTTAAGATCTGCCATGTTAGAGCAAATATTTATTTCACAATATATCAACAAGAATTAGCCACTTTCCTATATCAATTATCTACTTTTCAATTTTTTATTAAATATAGCAACTTTTCGATGCAACATACAGACGGATCCATGAACCGACGGACAGACAAACAGGTGGGCAGAGAGACGGAAGACGGACAGACAGACGAACAAACAGATTGATTGATTTTTTCGTATTTCCGGGCGCATCAACTGTTTTGGTCATTAGTCCCGTTAGTGTAATGCATGTTCTTTTTCTCGGGAGAAGGCGGTGATCTTTCCCCGTTGGATGACGAGATCCGGCGCCAACATACCGTCGGCTAGTGGGGTTTCCCCCTAACCAGGTCTCTCCCACTAGAGGGGCACCGCCCCAGCCGGAACAAGCTCTAAGCTCCCGACCGGTCTCCCGGCAAGTGTGGTAGTGTAGTGCATGTTAGTGTGTGTGTGTGTGTGTATAAGGGGAGAGGGTAGAACAAGGAAGAGGAAGGACAGGTCGCTCGCTGTCCGTGGCCCGTTTGGAAGGGTACTGCTCCAGCATTCGCCTGGTGTTGATCGGAGAAACCACGGAAAACTACCGATCAGAGCAGCCGGCCGCTAGAATTCTCGTCCAGACAGCGACTGAATTCGACCTAGCTGAAAAGGTAGTGTCGAAAATCCTAGCGCCGTCAGGCCTAGAACCTAGGACCTCCTGGTCAGAGGCGCTGCAGTGACATCAGTTGATGCACTGAGCTACCGCTCCCGGTCGGACAGATGGACAGACTGACAGAAACACGGACATGCAGAAACACGGATATACAGAGGGACGAACCGTAGATGGAAAGATACGCAGGAGAATAGACTGACGGTCAGTTTTTTCTATCGAAAAAAACGTTTTTTTCTGCAGCTTTACAATACTTTCTCCATACTATGTAAGTAGTAAGTGAGAGAATAAAAGTACAATCGGTGGAAGATTATTGTAATCTTTAACTGAGGAATGAAGTTTGATCAATAGACAGAACACTCACTATAGCGTGCCTTAACGCGGTCTCCTTAACACTCGTTTTATTCAGAATTTCTTTCAATTTTATCCAAAACGACATTTAAATTTTATGAACAATAGCAGTAAATACTGTATAACTTGAAGAATTATTCAGATATGCATTGCTACTGATTATCTAAATCAAACACCATGCTAACATGGTCCATGATCTAATAATTATTGCATTTTCAGTTTTACTTACATTGATTTACGTATCAAAGAGCCGAACGTCAATATAACACCAACACCCATCATTCTTCTCATTTTTTGGAGTTTCGTAAGACGATTTTTGGAAAATATTTACTTCATGACAAATGTTTTAATTGAGTTTTCACTCCACACACAATACATCTTAAAGACTCTCTCCGGTAGAGTATCTCTCTCAGCCTTCTAAGAGGACACTGCATTATCAGTCTTGCTTCCCAACCCTCTCCCCATTCATTACAGGACTGTCCACAGCGTCTGAAAGCCCTACCCTAAGCAGCGGTGATAAGTCTTTCGAGTTCGGACGTTCTCTAGGTGAACGGAGCGTGGCGGAGCGAGGTGGGGGATGGCAGGGCTGTGGCCGGGCGAAGCAAGACAAGGCCTGAGCAGGGGGAGGGGGAGGGCGGCTAGACCTCACTTGTTAGCGCAGCGAGGACATGGCCGCCGTGAGGGAAAGCGAAAATTCCTGCTGCCGCCGCCCCCTTCGAAGGAGCTTCTTGGGTGCGCCACTATCGCGCGGGCGTAACAAGGTCCTGCAACGTAACTAATGGCTTCGGCCCTGCCTTGCGGACGCCGATTACAGCGCGCGCTGGAGGGAATGCGTCAGAGATACGAGGAGGCACAGGGCACAAAGCGAGCGAGCGACGGGGCGCCCCGAAATGTACTATGCTCGCGTGTACTAAAGGTGGGAGCCCGAATTAAAACTACCTTGAAGGAACAACAAAACGTTAATAAGATGTCGTTGGACTGATTGATCTCTTTCATATAATTAATGAGACGCTGGTCTTTAAAAGATATATATTTTTAACATTTTTAACACATTTAAGAATTTTGTGATAGTTTTGCGTTCATGAGTGCTAAAATCTTCTAGAAATATATTTTATACCTTCAGACAAAAAATATTTTGCTGTCTTGTTCAAAATTGCATTGCTATTGCAATGAAGGAGCATGTAGGTTAAGTAAACTTTTTGAATGCTGCACTCTGTGAAGCACAAATTGGAAAACGTTTTTTGTAATAGAAAAAGATATAACAACCATACTCTCTTATAAAAACATTTTACTTAAACCTATAGTCTCATTTGTATGGAAATAATCTATAGTTGTTTGTCTTTGTCGTCCAACATTAATGTCTGTCGTGACCGGCCGCACATAATTGAATGTGCCGCCACAGGAGCACGTCAGTAGGGCGTTACCGCCCCTGGCGGCAGCGGTCAACAACAAGCGCAGGCCAGCGGTGCTCGGCTGAGTGCGGCCGCCACGCCTGAGCGAGCGGGGCGAGACTCGACCCCGCCCCTACTACACAGCCAGTCGACGGGCCTACGGCCCGGGGCAGCTAATAAAGCTTCGGCGCGGAGCTGAGGCAGGCAGAGAGTGAGCGAGTGAGTGGCGGTGATAGAGCGATCATCCGGTGGTTAAGTGGTGGTTACGGTGTGAAGAGTGAGAGACTACGACAACTGCGCAACGACTACGGACTTCCTTTTTCGGCTACTTGGTGACTCGGCGTATAGTGGTACATCTCCTGGTTTTACGGCAACACGGCTTCGTCTCTCTACCAATTCTCCTGGATATCCGGCACTATAGCTCTGTACCTGTTTCTGTCAATAAATTGTTTATTGAACCCTGGTGTTTTGGAATTTGGACACTTCAGATAGCAAACACGCTGGAAATTGAACTGTGACCGCGAAACCGACCCCATTAACGTAAACTTCAAGTAGCACAGAACGCATGCGTACGGTTTATTTTTGATCTAAGAAAATACGACCATGTATCGCACTTTTTTGACTCACTTCATATGCTTACTCTAGACAAAAGACGGTTACTTCACTCTCTACTTCTTCTCTATAAAATTTTACACGGTTCTCATGTAACACATCTAATTAGTAATTTCAATCCTCTGAAATTAAACCGAGCTCGTAGTTCAGCTCAGCTCTGCTGTGTACCACGTCACAGCACGACTTCTCTCCGTACATCTTTCACCATTACAGCTATCCGAGCCTGGAATAAACTACCAGCGAGTCTAAAACATTCGAATACTTTCCGTAAATTCGAAAACGATTTAAATACTTGGGTAAGGTATAACGATTTAATTGAAATAGTTATAGTAGTTCATTATTTGTTGTTGTTAATTGTGTTAATTAACTTCAATAATTGTGGTATTTATTTGCGTTCAATAAAACTCATTATTACCAGTTCAAAACGTGAACTGTTGACACACATCTCAAACGCATTAATAACATAGAAGTATGACCGCAGATAACTTTTGAGGTTGTATTTTTCACTTGCACTTGACACTTTTTAACACTTCTTAAGCTCGCAATAGTTGATAATGATAATTCTTAATTAACTTAATAATTATTCACAGAGTTAATATTCGTTTATAGATGAACATCTCTTTTTAATTCTACCGAAAAACGAAACATGTATTATTGAACAGTGGACAAGACTCGAGACCGCGCGAGGATTGTGAATGACAACAAACAAAACAAAAGCGAGAGACTTGATCAGAGTTATAGTTTCATAAGTTGGCTATTCCGACAGGAAATCTTTCAAGCTGCGATATTGCGAATCTAGTGCGGCCTAATACACGGCCTGGACCATACGGCCGGCGACGTCTTGAGGGGGCGTCGCCTTCATGCAGCGCCTTCCGACCGACGTGTCACTTGGCAACAGCAGCTCAACTACGTGTAGCTTTGCGACGTCCGCGCGCATAGTGGACCTCTTCCATGGGCCGATAAATGTGTTTGTTCTGCATTGCATGAAGTCATTTCAAAACTGAGCAACAGTTGAGCTCGTCTCAAATCCAAGTGTGGAATGCGAACGCTGGCTGAAGCTGTCCAGTCATAGTAATACCGCCGCTCACAGGTAGGTCGCCAAAAGCGGCGGTCAACAGGTCAGCGATTCTTGTGACGTCAGACACGTACTACGGTTTTGGACTCAGCACGCACAGCTTGATAATAGGTGGAATAATACAATCAAATATTTGCATTTTTGAGGAAAAATTGCAACAGTTTGTTCGAAACAGTGGCAAACTATTGAAAAAGGTCTTGGTACTCCAACGGTTGGGTGGAAAAGAGACTACGACTACTCGTTTGAGTTAATAATGATAATTCGTAATTGTGTCCTTAAGTAAAAGATAGTGGACCTTAGATTAATACTTATTAATACTCTTATTAATACTTTTCGTAGTGTAAACACACAATTTTTATAACTTATAATTCATAGAAAGGAAACTAATGCGTCATGATTTGTAATTACGGCAGTTTCAAGACCAACTACATTATTTAGTTGGAATAGATTTTTTTATTTCTGCATTTTATCAATCAAAAGCAGTCGTCGTTAATGTTTCTCACTCTGTTCTCTCTCTCTCTCTCTCACTCTCACTCTCTCTCTCTCTCTCTCTCTCTCTCTCTCTCTCTCTTAGTCTTTTTAACTACAAAGGTTTGTAAGTTAATAGAAAAGTGATGTCTTGCAATTTTTTCACTCACACTACAATCCTTCACAAAATATTTTCAGAAATATAAATAAATTTGATACTTAACGTTTTTAGCATAAGGCAGATAGCAGAATTCGCTGCTATGGTTTAGAACAGCATCTATAGGCGATTTCATTGGTTTTGTGATTTTTGACGATATCTTGGGTTTCTAACAAAACCACATTTATTATTTATTGTATGAGATTAATGGCGGGGATACAGCCCTTAGGCAGTTGTTCCGCATCCGTTTTCGACCCACGCTTCCTTGGGAGCCTACCCCCGATGCGGGTCTGGGGACGTTTATCGAGCAGGCGCACCTCGCGAGTGGTCCCCTAAATACGCCTGGGATTTCACTCTCACTTTCTCCGCCAGATGTCGGGCTCCGTTAACTATATCCGAACTGTCTGGTTCGAAGAAAGTGAGATCTCGTTAGGGCGGGATGTTGTCGGAGGGATTTAACTTTGCCGGGCATCCGCCAGGGCTTTTTTACATGCCACAAGCACCACATGGCTACTGTGGATTTTAGCGCACTTCAAATATCCACGCACTTTCGGCCGGGAAACGAAATCGCAAACTCCCCTTATGTGGCTGCAGCCTCCCATCCCTCCCCCTCCTGCGGTCGACGTGCCCCGCCTGTTGACCCCGATCTGGTTCGTGTCTTCGCGTCATCTCGCGCCGAGAGAATGCGCTGCAATCACGCCCCTCTCAGCCGCCAATTGAACACCTCGAGGGGGAAGCGGAATTAGGGCAGATCGCCTCCTATATTATTTCTGTACTATACATACCTTTCGCGCCTCACACACGCAACCAATCTTTATCACTTATAATTTATGTGAGAAACGTTTCTTTCAAGCCTTTGGCCTCAACATTTTAGATTTTAAGACCCTCAAACGCCTCGAATAGGAGTTATTTAACAATATAGATTAAAAAATCTGACCGATTGTTGTGGGTTGCATTTGAGATGAATATTTAGATTTTTCACAAATCCTTCATTTTCACTTTAAAAAATATGAAGGATTTGTGAAAAAGATCTAAATATTCATCTCAAATGCAACCCACAACAATCGGCCGGATTTTTTAATCTATATTGTTAAATAACTCCTATTCGAGGCGTTTGAGGGTCTTAAATTCTAAAATGTTGAGGCCAAAGGCCTGAAAGAAACGTTTCTCACATCGTAATCTATAGGATGAGATCATCTTGCACATTCTATTATATTTGTGCTGTCTCGACGCTTCTCAATTCTACCTCGCTTGTTCAGAGCCTGTAGAATCTGCAACTGTGTATGAAATTAAACTAATTACTTGCTACTGAATTACTGAATCACACGGATGTATCTCCCTTCTCCGTAATAACGTTAAATAAGAATAGTTTGTATTGGTAAGGGTGTACGTTATTGTTATCAATTACAAGGAGACATATTGAGTAAATGACGAAGAATAACAGGGTCTTGAAGGAAAATATGAATTACAGGCTTAATATGGAAATTGAAAAATATGGAAGAGGGTGGGGATTCACATGCGTGAGTTCTCGAACGGGTATGCTAGACTTTCCTAAAACCTCCAAATCATCTCCAACAGAACGTTCGGACGCCTTTAGACTCACGGACCAGCATTGTAAATATATTTAAGAAGATAAATGTATTTGTGGAAAATGATCAGAAAAATTCCATTCTATTAACATGAAATGCATACATTTTAAATTACACAAAAATTATAAATGTTATCGAAATAGGAAATAAAATGCAGCGATACATGGCTCTTGATTTAACATATTTGTTTATTATTGAGAAAAGTAAATGAATTTGTACCACTAGTGTATTGAGGAAATAATATTAATATCCCCGTCAGCATCACCTCGATTCGATAAGAACCCTCTTAGTTTGCTATGCCCAGTTTCACACCAATTTTCTTTCCACACCGTCCTACGTCGCCTCACTTTGCTCCAACCTCATCCACGTACTTTGCTCCGCCCTCGCATATGTGCGTGTGTGTATATGTGTGTGTCGTGTATGTTGTACGAATGATTCCGTAACCTAGATTCCATTTTACTATCTCAGATTTTAGATGAATGTACGAAATTAATACCTTTCCATACAGGCCACTCTTTCAATATCCATCAAACTACGCTTAACATGTGGATTGTTTCAAGCTGTTGTGTGAACACAATTTTGTGAGATAGAAGTATTAATAGTATATTAATTGCAAGACAATATTTTATAATTTTGTGAAACGTTATAAGTAAAATATTGAAGACTATGCTATGATAGCACGACTCAAATTGAATTTTTCTTTTGTAAAATGAACGAATTATTCAACTTTTATTTATTTATTTTGTATAGAGAGAGTTCTGTAGGTAAGTGCAGAGAGGTAGGTGGGAACCTAGGACAGAGACGTGGAAATCGCCGTTGAAGTGATGAGTACTGTCGATATCAGTTTAGTCTTGAAACTAGCACAGGGATCGAAATTACCAACATAATGACTAGCGGGGCATTTAAATCATAGATTCGAAGTGTTGACCGGAAATTTTACGTTTTTGTTTAATACGAAGTTTGCGTCCTATTGAAGACCTATCTAGTTAGTACAATTGTATTTGCACGGGCCAACAAGGCATGGCAAACATAGCATTTGTTTCGCGTTTACTAGTACCTCTGACTCGGCCGTCATAAATAGTTAAAGGTTTATCCAGAAAGTCAGTAAAGAATAATATATTTGGACGGGAAGACGTCTAAAAGCTTTTTTAATGTTTTAAAATTTTTATTCAATCTTTGTGTCTACAAATGTAATACGGAATCATCAATAAACGATGCAGCAGATAAGCTAACGAAATTAATGAAGTTGTTAAATAAGAAATCAAACTATCAGAAAGACAAACGGGAATTCAAGGGCCGGCCAAAAAAATTCATATGAGCGACTGTCCCGGAAAACCTTTTTAAGAGAGAAATAATTGAATTGCAAAAGTGTAATAAAATGAATAATCACACGAGATATTTTAAATAAATTACAGTCCAGAGAGTTTGAACGACGCTTTTAAACGAGTGAGACTAAACACAACAGAAATGGTACCATATATATATATATATATATATATATATATATATATATATATCCATATACATCTTGCATAATCATAGAAAAGTAATAAAACTTGCTCCCACAAATAATATATTATTTTTGCAAACGTTCATACTTAATTCAAATCTAACAATCAATACTTATGCAAGAGAGAACAATACATGATAAACAGAGTTATAAAACAAACAGTGCAATAGAGGGAGATACAGATGGCCGTCCAAATCGCAGCACTGGGGACTGACATTCCTGGAAAATGAACAACAGACATCGTTAGTTCCCAGGGTGCTTGTCCAGAAAAATAAACGCAGAGCACGGCATGAAGTTGTCACCAAACAGTTCGGGGAACTCTCCTCTTGATTCATTAGATGCATTTCAACGTATGACAATACGCTTCACCCTAGCGATATGCTTCGTCGACTAGGAAAAATCAATGTAAAGTAGTACTTAAAATCAGGTACGTTACATTCTACCCGGTGGAAAGGAGTGTGATTTTGCATTATTTCGTACTGCAGTTCCGAAGCGTTTGCCTTATTAACAAGGAATTACGAATTTCCATGTATAACGTATTTACTTTCCATCGTCATTACTACTGAACTAATCAACACATTTTATAAAATGATCAAAATATGTATTTTCCACTTACAGGCTCACGATGGAGTCATCGCACGGGAACAGTCTCAATAACCTATTTTTTGTAATTTTTAAAGAAAAAGGTGTTGATGAATTTTTTTTTTTTATCTAGGGCTTTTATCCAGCCGACAGCCGGTTACCCTTTATGCCCCGCTGGGACGCATATTCGACCATACACAAGACACTAACACACTTGCGGGCTCCTCTGATCTGGGGTCAGCAGAACGCGAGGCCCTCCGCGACAACACATACATACAAAGTCAAGGGACAAACAGCCATGCCCAAGGCGGGACTCGAACCCGCGACCCTTCGGACCGAAGCGCTGAGTCGGTACTCGCTCTTAGCCACCTCGGCCATCCAGGTCGGCTGATGAAATTTAATATGTAATTATTAAATTGTAAAACATTTTTATATGGTTTAATAAAAATATTATGGTATAATGTATCTACTCTACAATAAACGTTAAGTTTTGTTTCTGCCAACTTACAATCTTCAAGATAACAGGTAATTTTGGCTCAAAAATAGTGAAGGAGCAAGTAGCTTTTGAACAGTGGAAGGTTGGGGGGTTTCTGGGTCTGTGCTTACTCCACCACTTACCTCAATAACTTATTAAATTCGAAGGACCAACGTGTTTGTAAGCGACAGGAACGCTGTGGTGCATTTGAAATAACTATGCATTATATATATTATGCAGGAAGCTATCTTATAGGGAGATTCAAGAAATGTAGAATGTTAGATTTAGAGAACGTAGAATCATGTAAGAAGTATAATTGAATCTGAATAAATGATTGCAGAACATACAATGATTAATTGAATATTAATTTGAAGTTAAATTACCCTAGAATATTGAATTAGAATCAGATGATTTAGAAACAGGTGTTAAAAAGATCACTGAGATGAATCATTACGCAGGTTGAAACACATCCTAGATGTTATTAAATTAAAAATGAATTTAACGTGCCATGACTTAATACATATTAAAGGAGATGAAATCATGGAAGCAACGGTAATTAGTATGACATAAGCGAGATGAATTCGCAACATATATTAGAATACTTAAATGAAAGTAACTTCACATATACAATCCAAGAATTAGTGTGAACTTTTAACAGACTTCAATTTTACAACTATTAATTACAAATATTTTTTTAATTAATTCAGCGGTGGCAGTAGGCGTGGCAGCTCAAATTAATAAGTATCGGTAAACAAATAATCGGAAAATTATCATAGGGGATATAATCGGGAAATTAAATTTGTCTTCATTATATTGACATTAACCTTTGCCAACCATTTGATCAGTAATAACTACTTTTTTGACACTACGAAA
The DNA here is from genome assembly GCA_011170035.1 of Teleogryllus occipitalis. NCBI lineage: Eukaryota > Metazoa > Arthropoda > Insecta > Orthoptera > Gryllidae > Teleogryllus > Teleogryllus occipitalis. The sequence goes on along the minus strand of BLKR01003016.1, from coordinate 143,944 downwards.
TATTTGAAAATTCTTCATTTAGAAAATAAAAGCATAAAATTGAACATTTTATAAAACCTTTGAATTACAAGAATTTTAAAAGATTAAGATTTTATAGCATTTACTGAACACTCTAATTAAAAGTGGCATTATTTAAATATTTTACTGACTAGTTAACCCATCTAATTGTTCTTCATTCGTCGTTCCTTTATACCACTGGTGATGGGAAAAACTCTCAGTTCTTTACTTTGATTTAATACATTTTTAAAAACACACTAACATTTTTGTTGTTTAATTATTTCCCTAATCGTATTTATCCCTATGCGACATTTGAATAACCTCGAGTGTGCGTGTGTGCGAATTCATCACTCACTGTTAGACAACTTCCACTTATGCGCACCAATCGACACATACGAGGTGTCATTCAACGCCGGTAGAGAGCAGATCCTTTGATCTCGGATCCGGCCAGAAGATTCTCAGAAAATTCCAAAAACATATTTTTGCGTGTTTTAACGCAGTAATTTTGTGCCGGGAATTAAACCAACGCCACCCACATAGATCCATGTTTGTGGCGTTAATGAAACCTCAGTATCATGATGCAATTTTCTTTTCACGACGCCATACTTTTCTTCCACAAGGATGGCAACACTGACTGTTGCTATCTCTCATGAGACAAATGAATCGCGCGGCAGATTTCATTTCATTTTCATCCTTAATACTGTATTTTTTAAACTAATTTTTCCAAAACGTACAAATACTATTGCTTTGGAGCTTTTTAAACTTTAACTTCATGTAAATGAATACGAAGAAAACCAAACTGTCAGTAATGCTACAGAAGTACATTTACGTTCTTATTGCGACTTCTCACATTTACATTCTCAAGCAAATACCGATTTTCAAATGAATGTGACAAACAACTTATTCTTATTAAACTTAACTAACATCTTATTCACATGATAATAAAAAACCGACGCTCTTTACTGTTTATATATATTCACCAACAAAATAATAAATAGAGCAATTGCAGAAGTGGAAGTTAACACAATTATACTGACTGTGTAGTTTTAATCTCTTCAAAAATGTTCTCTTCAACATTTCTCTTCTGTCAGTTTTTCAAAAAATATTAGAGAGGCCTTTTTAAGTATGAATGGATATGATTGATCGATTTTTTCCTGTTTCCGGGCGTGTCAACTGCTTTGGCCACTAGTCCCGTGAGTGTAGTGCATGCTTTTTCCCCGGGAGATGGGGGTGATCTTCCCCCGCTGGATGGCGAGATCCGACGCCGACCTACCGTCGGCTAGTGGGGTTTCCCCATAACCAGGACTCTCTCACCAGTGGGGCACCGTCCCAGCCGGGACAAGCCTAATAAGTATGAAAATTACATTAATTATTGGAACCTGAAACAAGGTACTAAGAATTTCTAACCGCATCTTTTGGTCCGCTAACTTATTTATTTTGTTTGTTTATCAGAAACGGTTACCAAGTGAGTCTGGTTGGAAGAGTTGTCTGCCGGAGATTACTCGAGATACGTATGAAAGGTTTTGACTCCAACATAGATAATAACAAACACCAAGATGAAAACGTCAAAACAATTGTGTTACATTATGTACCACAGGTCGATATTCATTTAAAACACACTCTAAAACAAAGATGTGGACTACGAGTTTATAACAAAATTAATAATAAGAATATGTTCATTTTTCATAAGATAGACGCCATACCGAGATTACAGAGATCCAAGGTAGTCTACAAACTCAATTGCAAACAATGCTCGTATGTGTACGTTGGACAAACATCACGTAAGGCGAAGGATAGAATGCGGGAGCACATGAACAATATAAATCAAGCACCCTTCCGACACAATTCCCTCACGAAACAGAATCGATACCTCTCACTACATAGATTTTGACAACCCGGAAATTCTTGAACAAGAGAAGAGCTACTATGCAAGACTATGTCTTGAAACATTAAGTATTAAGACACGTAAGACCATAAACTCTAAAAGAGATGAATACTTTTACAAATTGCTACGATAATTGTACGTCGACTAGTAAGTCAACCTGCAAAGTTTAAAAAGAAATGAAAAAGAAATTCCAAATTTTTAACCACATCACCGCCCTTTCACCCCTCTCTCCTGCCCCCGTCCTCCACCTTTACCCCTTCCCCTATAAAAGTTTTCCTCATACCTCGGATCCGCTCATAAACCATTTCCCTTTTGAGTTCAGAAGTAACCGGTTGGCTAGGACTTAAGGTGAGTGGCAAAAGTATTCTCAAACACATATTTTGTTCTCTCGCACTCGCATTCATAAGATTTTATTTTATTTTAATCTTTTTTCAATAATTATAGGAAGAAATGTTTACTATATCATATACTATCATATATATTATCATAATAAGGTGCAATTTTGATAAAATAAGTATAAAACGCATGTAACTCTCATTAAGGGGACTTATGACTGAATCTTGAAACTTCGGTAATTTTGCACATACAAATACAAAATTTTTACAGGACATGCATTTCATTTATGTAAAACACTGTACCAACTTTCAACTCGATTGTTCCAGTCAATTAATTGTTATTAATTTTTAATTAAATTTTTGTTATGTAATACAAAAAATGCTCCTTGTATAATAATTTTAATTTTTTTTGCTTGATTTTTTTCTAGTAATTCATTAAATATATATGAATAAAATGGGGTATGGATTTTATTGAAATGCAAGAACTTATGTTTCTACAATTTTTTAAAGTATTGTATAATGAATTTTCGAAGAAAAAGGTATCTGCTTGTTTTTTAAAATTCATGAAAAAATAGTTTGACTTATGTCACAAAAAAATCCATACCACAATATCTTTATTAGACATTTTACTATAATATCTGAAAGTTTCACTGAAATCAAGCAAAAAATGTTAAACATGGAGCATTTTTTATGTAAGATAATGCTGAAAAATCACACACCGAGAAAATGACAATTAAAGTATTTATGAATGCCTGTGCACTTCAGAATTGCCCTGCACTGTATGTACAGCCTGGTTTCCGAAAATGCTTTTAATTTCCTATCACTTGTAGATATATTATCAATTTCACAGCCGTTGTCACAGGAACTACCTACATTGTCACAAGTAGGTAGTTGTTCTTCAGTGATTGAAGTCACTTTCATGCTTTGTTGCGTGTACCTTTTCAACACATTGGCCCTGGCACAACGAGTTCTTTTCGAGGGTCGCTTCTTTGACACTCTGTAATTAGTTCTTGGCGATTTTTGCCTTTTCATAATGTAAGAAATTACAAAAAAGGAAGACAGATCACACGAATAACTCTGAAATACACGACACACTTCCCTTTGAACACTAGGTAATAACACAATATTCAAAACTTAGCGAGCAGCGAACATGTAAACATGAGATATACTCTTTGCATGTAAACAACAAATCCGGAAAGCATGACAACTACGTACAACAAAAGAGAAATTCATTCTATGTTAACAAAGAACACACAAAAAATCGATGTCTAAAACAATTATTTAGAAACTGTAAGTAAATTATGAGAAAATGTATATAGGTCGAACAACTAAAATTTTGCTAAATCAATTTTGTTAAGTATTTATTATGAATACGTAGTGAAAACAATGAGAATCACAAAGCGCGAACATTACACTTCCTTTGCCCGCGAATTTCGAACGCCAAAATAGAAAAAAAAAAACAGTACAAAAGAGGAAAAAATGTCATGTTAGAAAAGGGGGCGTGACACTGAGACCCAGTTGTTCGCACGCTAGCCATTTAAACCGTCCGTAGAGCCTTTAAAAATGGCGGAATGGTAAAAATTAAACCACCGTGTGATAGCGGAAGGATCACAGAATTTTTTAGGCCCAAAATAGAAAAATGGAAAATTTTCAAGAAAATCTACATTTTTCAGTCATAAGTCCCCTTCAATTTTAATATTATTTAGTTGTAATTTTAAATTTAATATGACTACTTTTATATGAGAGTGTACTACAATTCAAATTGATTTTAATAATTTTGCAATTCTAGGAGTAATGAATTTTAATGTATTTTATTTTTGTAGACAATGTAGACCACCACATATTCCAAGTGGAGTAGACGTTAACTTTAGTGGTTTCTACTTCTATCATTCAATACTACGATAATGGACATTCCGTCCAACCGAGACTGTGAAGGTTAACTACTATAATGTATTATGTATGTACATGCTATAGATAATAGTTGTAACAGTACAACGTATAACGTTTTAATTGTAGAATGTTTTTTGATTGCAGCATCTGAAGATGGAGATAATCTATCTCCGAAACGTTATGTAATATTTTGTAACTAATACACTTACAAGGTGATTGTCAATAAAAACTTATTGGACCTTACATCATTGTTATATCCCATAACGAATTGAATGACAATCTGTACCTTGTGTATATTAAATATTTTTCATCCTATTTACATAGATGCCTCTTTGTTTTCTCCAAAGACTACAGGCAATGTTTAAATTCGTAACTACACCCTATCTACACGCGCTATTCCACCTGTTCTACACTTCAGACACAATAACACACTAATGGAAAAACTCATAACGAGAAGATTCCACGTTTCTCACGTTCTTCAAATTTCATATTTTTCTGTGTTCCTTACTCCTCTCAGAGAATTATTTCGTATCCCAATCTAAACACATATTTGATGGCCACCAACTTTCGTTGTTTCCTTCTGACATTCATTCTTTCTTCTCTCATCATCTTTGTCAGTTCTAACTCAGTCTCTAAAGCATCTTCCACACGGGCTATTGTTTCCTTATTTTCCTTCTGCTGTGGCACTCATAAAACTATTCAATTACTATCACTCATTGTTGAAATAAATACGAGAAATAGTTCTAGTTTCTTGCGATCAAAAAGGATTGGCCAAATGGAAATGAGAACGGCCTCAAGGCTCCAACATTAATAGAATTTCCCTTACGCTGTTTTGGGACAGACGGTCTCATTCATCTTGTGTACGCGTATTGTGTTTTATTCATCTTTGTCCCGACCTCGTGCTTCCATCAAACATTGGGTAAGAAGAAGTAGTGTTTTGTATGAAACAGAGCGAGGGCTCATCTATCTTGGGAAAATTACAGAGCTCCTATAAAAAAAGGAACATATCATTAATAACAAAATTACTGGTTTCATCCGGCAACCTTGGTCTGCTGAGCGAGTTTCAATACTGGTTTTTCCCTTTAAATATAGAGCTGATTCAAAACGGTAATCATAATTTATTGTCATTTAATGAGTCATAGTATTACTAGTATGTAATTTGATGTCAAGATATCTTATTCAGATTGACATGATGGAGTACATTAACGTCATTATGCATATAAATTAAATTCTGATAATTTATTACTCATTGTTTGGTCTGTCTAAGATATCTTTATCTTAAGGTGATTAATATGGTCGTATAAAATTCTTTCTAAAATTAACACATATCATCAACAAAAAATACTACGGTATGTGACATAAGTCGTTCACGCAACGAATTCATTGTTTGAAATATCAACAGTTTTCTACATAATATTAAAATATTCAAATGGAGTGTGCAAATTTTAGTTGTAAAACCACACACGGTATAGAAAGAAGGAAAGAAAGAAAGAACTGCTTTCTGTGTTAGCTGTTGTATCATTTGGACCAGTTTTTGAGATTTAACTTTAAATTTTATACAGAAAACTAATCTTGCATTAGAAGAGAAAATACGTTTATTTCAAACCAATTAAGGATGTCTTAAGAGTCATGAGTATAATGAAGATGACCCACCTATCTAAGGGGGATCAGCTTTATGATAGTCAACTAGAGTACCCGTGCGAGAACTCTCGTAAGGGAGTTAAACCCCACACTCTTCCCTATTTTTCCATTTTCATATTAAGCCTGTAATATATATTTTTCTCCAAGACCTTATCCTCTGTAACTTGTTCTATATGTCTCCATGAAATTGATAACATACACCCCTGTCAGTTCAAACTATTCTTATTTAACGTTCTCACCGAGCAGAGGTAAGCCCATGTAATTCTATCGTGTATAATATCAAGTAATTAGTTTATTGTCACATACAGCTACAGATTCTACAGGCTCTGAACAGGTGGGGCAGAATTGAGAAACGTCGAATGGGCAAAAATGTAATAGAATGTTCAAGAACATCTCATCCAGTTGATTAGTGTGACTAACGTTTCTTTGAGGACTTTAGACCCTAAAGTTAGTTTTTTTTGGCCCTAAAACGCTTTGTTTAGGAGTTATAAAACAATATAGATTCAAATATTCGCCCGAGTCCTTCGGGTTGTATTTGACACGAATATTTAATTGCGTTTTTTAAATAAATCCTTCATATTTTTGAAGTCAAAGAGCAATTCGTCACTTTGTCATAAAATTCATTTTTTAGAGATCTCATTTATAAAGATTGGTTGCATGAGAGAGTTGCTATAGTTATGTATACTACTGATATAAAATTGGAGACTATTAACTGCATCTATAAGTCAATTTCTTATAATATCATGTTGGTTACCATCCCCATTCACCACCCCATATATTAAAATTTTACAACCCTATTGTGAATGTGTATATAAAAATCTAAGCAACACGTATTTAGTTAATAAACCCTTGTATTCTGATTCCAATATTGCACAAGCGTTTAACACGTTCACATAAGTTGCCATCATAAAGAAACCCTGACATAAATAACATTCTTTATTTTTTATTATTGTAATTCTGGATAACATTTCCAATTTTGTGATCAATTAGTTATTTCCAAATAAACTAAATGCATTAAATTTAATTAGAAATCATATTGTAATTTCTAGCAATATTAATATTTCACAATCTATTCATCTCTAAAGTGACATCGACTTCAAACAAAATCAATAATTTACCAAAATGTCGTATTTTAAAAGAATGTCAAAATCCACACACAGATGGACAGACTGACAGACGAGCGGGCGGCCAGGAAGAGAAAAAGACTGCCAGACAAACAGGCTGTCACACAGACAGACACACAGAATGTCAGAGTGACAGATTGTCAGACAGGCGGATAGATTGACAGACGGAAAGACAGACTCACAAACTCACAGTCAGTCAAGCAGACAGACAAGACTCACAGTCAGTCAGAGAGACAGACAAGATTCACAGTAAGTCAGACAGACTCCCAGTAAGTCAGACAGACTCCCAGTAAGTCAGACAGACTCACAGTAAGTCAGACATACTCACAGTACGTCAGACAGACTAACAGTAAGTCAGACAGACTCACAGTAAGTCAGACAGACTCACAGTAAGTCAGACAGACTCAGAGTAAGTCAGACAGACTCACAGTAAGTCAGACAGACTCACAGTCAGACAGACTCACAGTCAGACAGACTCACAGTCAGACAGACTCACAGTCAGAAAAACTCACAGTCAGAAAAACTCACTCAGACAAACTCAGTCAGATAGACACATAGTCAGACAGATAGGCAGACAAACTCACAGTCAGACAGACTCAGAGTAACATGCAGGTGAACAAAGAGATACAGAGACAAATAGACGGATAAAAACCTATAGAAACAGACAGAAATGAAGAAAGATGGACAGGTTGAAGAAGGGGAAGATTGGTTTTGATGTAAACCAATTTTTCGGTATCAAAGATCCACAAAAACTGTCTTCTGACTACGCAATCTGGTAAGGGGTTACTACACACTATATAAGAGTAGCAGAATCTAGTAGACTGCTCTCTCCTTTCTCTCTTTCTTTTTGCTCTCTTTCTCGCTACAGAGAGAAGAGTAAGTTATGTAATGATGCGGCAGAAAACGGCAAATTTTCGGCAGAAAAACTTTTATTACAGGTCCCTGGTAACGAAAAATTCGATAAATCCAGTTGTTAAAGTTAGAAAAAATTCTTCTAACACGTTGTGTAGCCAGAATCCATATTTTGTGGTTCCTTCATACAGAAAAATGAAATGAGAACAAAATGTCTTTGTCCGTCCGTGTGTGAACCACACTGACTAAACCGTTCAGCCGATTTTCTCCAAAATTGATATTTCACCATCGATCTGACTAAAGTCACGGTGGCTTGAATTTGAAACCGGCATTTCCATTTTGGGTAGTACTTTAGAAGAAGCCCTGAGGCATTATCAAAATTTTCAAAACAAATGGCTTCATCGTTTACGATTAAATTTTGTTGTTGTATAGTTTGAAGGACGTTTGAGTGAATGGTGCATGTCTCATGTTCGTTGAAAACTCTGATAATTCGAAAACTGAAAAGTTCAAAATTTTTTCGGACTCTTCATACAACTAAAATATTAAAGATAAAGAATTTTTCTCTTCATGAAATTTGTTTCTTAAAGACAGATTTTAAAATAAGGTCTTGTACAATTGTTCAAAAATTTGATGAATTTTCGCGTAGTTTTGCGTGAAATTAAGGGCATGAAAATTGTGCTGTTTTAGCATCACTAGTTTTCTCTTTTCGCCCATTTGTTTCTATTTATCTTTTCCCTTATTTTTAAAATTTTATTTTTTAATTTTCTAGCTTTTTATCTTTTCCATTCTTTCTCTTTTACCCTTTTCTCTCTTTTCTTCTCTTTCTCTATTATCCTTTCTTTGTCTCTTTTCCTCCTCTTCCTATTTTTCCTCTTTCTCTCTTTCATTTCCCATCTTTCTCTGTTTTGCTCTTCCCTTTCTTCCTCTTTGTCGCTTTTCCCTTATCATCTCTTTTCCCTTATTCATCTCTCTTTTCCTTTCTCTTTCTCTCTTTTCCCTTCTTTCTCTCTTTTCCACTCTTTTTCTATTTTTCTGTCTTTCTCCATCCCTTGCCGCCCGCTATTCGTGTCCTCTTGCGTTGATGCAACTGGTCTCTGACCAGAAATGAAGTAAACAATAATATTGTAATTTATGCCCGGAATAATAAAAGTTTGAATCGTTTGGAATCATTTCAATCGTGCGCCAAAATGGACTCAATTTCTACTTTTCTGCTCTATTGAGACATGGTAAACAGTATCAGTTTGAGTGTCTCAATTTCCTTTACAGTGATTTATGAATGGTCAATTTAAATATCGGTGGTTTGTACCTGGTTTCAAGTCAAAAGAAATTGTCACTAACTCAAGCAGCAGATTGGGATGAATGGGAAAGTCTCGAAATTGCCTACATGATAGCAAGATCTAGACCTTCAATGACGTATTCATCTCGACACCAGCGGTTAAACCATATAAACAATTTGGTATGTTGCTCATATGACATCGCACGTCTCTCGCATTTATTGCCATTCACTCTCATATTCGCTCTTACATTCATTCATTCTTTCTCGCCAACTGCCTCCCCCTCATCCTCTCTCGAAAGCGTACGAGAGTGTAAGGAGTGTCAAACGAGACGACAAATAAAACATTTCCGAACAGAGGCAGGGCGTACGAGAGAGAGGTGCACGGGCGAGGCGACGGGCAGGTCGTCCAGGGCGACGTTTCAGATTTACGACAGGAGCAAGAGCGTCTCCCTGCCTAGCGCGTGAGTGATTTACGCGCTCCGCAGAAAGTAACCCGCTTCGCCTACGGAGTATGCGCGCGTGAATACTTTACTCAACTCCGCAGTACAATGATCGCGATCGATGAATTGCAGGGCGGTCACTTGGTCGCAGAGTGAACACTGTTACACCTTGGGTTGCCAACAATGTTGACAGAAGGAAAGACACTCGAAAAGCAAAAAAAGCAACAATTATTAATATTGTTTTTATTCTAAATTTAACTCTAAACGATGCATCGTGGGAGACGTTAGTCATGGGATAGAATAAATGTCAACAAATGTTAAAAATTTACTAAAAGGAGGATTATGAAAAGTTCTTAACGACCATAAATGAAATATTTGCAGGCAGGTTAACGGGGCTTGGTCAGAAAAATTTACACTAGTTGTTTGCCAACGTTTCGGTAATTTTTATTTCCATCATCAGGGCTTGCAACATCGAGAACAACTCAACACCATTCACTGCACCATCATCCATGTCCGGCACCTCACACGCAATGAGGGCCATAACATCACCCTCACCACACCAACACACAACATGACTGATACTAGCATCAGTCAGTCATCACTAGCAGGCTAGTATCAGTCATGCTGTGTGTTGGTGTGTCTCTCATTGCGTGTGAGGTGCCGGAGATGGAGGATGGTGCAGTGAATGGTGTTGAGTAGTTCTCGATGTTGCAAGCCCTGATGATGGAAACAAAAGTTTCCGAAACGTTGGCAAACAACTAGTGTAAATTTTTCTGACCAAGCCCCGTTAACCTGCCTGCAAATAAAAGGAGGATATTTAAAATACGAAGGAAGCCGACAGGACAACTGACGTCAGCGACTCTTCTTTCACATAGAGGACGGTTGGCAACCATAGTCTCAATAGAGGAATTTTCCAAGAAGAATGAAGAAGACTTGGATTGTAAGTCAGCAAAGAGCAGAAAATAAAATCATGGGAAATGAAGTATTGGAGACGCGGTGTGGTCTTACATTGAGGGACAAAGTACTCAGTTCTGGCATAAGAAATCAAATGTGTGTTGATATTGATATAATGGATGTAGGCGATGTTAAAAGATTTAAAGGTTTGACCATATCCAAAATTGTCAAAGTCGATGGCCTAAGAAAATTGTAAAATGGTTACCTCAAAGCAACAGGAAGCATAGCAGATCAAACAAATCATGGGAAAAGGAGATAGAAAAGACAAAGAAGGAGCGAGATATTCGAAAGGAAAATAAGGAAGATCGAAGGATGTGGCGACCGAGATGAGAGAAGTGACATTAGCTGCACAGAACCTCTGTAATACTACTACAACTACAGCGCGTCAGGAAAGTCTCCCCGTAGTGACACCTTGCTGCTTGGAACAAAAATTATATTGGTAGCAACGTGTAACAAAAGAAAAGGTAAATTCCGCTCTCACCACAATCATGAATGATGCTGGAAATGTTCTTCCCTTCACTTGTTTCCCAGCTCTCTGTTTGCTAACAAAATCATTGCCATTTTTAATAGGAGACGCTGAGTCGACCTAGTGCACATTCCTGGCGCACCATAGAATGAACTCTAGAAAAGCCCCGACTGAAATGTCTCAGTGCAAAAAAGTGAAGCTTATGCAGCGTATCTAATCGGGAGGTCCTACAGTTCCGGCAGCGTATGAGCAACTCTGGCAGCTCTCTCACCACGTGCTCCGGTACTTTATGTGACCTGCTCCGAAACAATTAACTTGCGAGTATTTGTTTGCATTTTCATAGCCTGGGTTCAGCGTTACCGCTCATCGGACTCCCACCAAGTCGCAGAGGCGACAAGATTTGGATTTGGCGAAAGTTATGAAGAAATAAAAGAAGTCATTGAATTCTTCCAAAATCTTAATTTATTCCTTTTGAACTGATTTCATAAAACGGTACACATAAATATTTTATGCGTTTATACTAAAAAATACTTAAAATTGTTTATTTCTGAGAATTACGCAGAACATTTTTTTTTGCCCACTTCGAAACTCTTTTTATATCTAAAATGTACAAAGTCAAATTCTCGTGAAATGTGTGTGTAAGTTTCTCGAAAAAACACAATCCTCAAAAAAAAGACATTCTTCACTTCTTATATCACCTCAAATCTACTCCCAAACCTTTCGACTCGGTTATAACTCGGACAAACGGAATTGCAATGAAACAGTTCAAGAGAGACGAATCGATCTAACCAAGTCACTTCATGAGATACGGTATCTCCTCAAATGTTTATGTGCTTTTAATGTAATTTTTTGTAGGTTTTTTCTTGGTGAGCAACATAAGAATAATAACGAAACAAAAATGGCATCTCGGCATATTACATTCAAAACCACTTCTGGGTAAATATTTCCCTTTTTCACAAATCTTTAACAGTCAACATTAAAATAGAAGTTTTCTTAAGTCCAAAAAGCATAGTTAACTTTAATTTTTGCCTAATAGAATTAATACTACGTTTAAGTAAAAGCTTTAAATCCGGAATAAAAAACGAAATATATGTATTGGTGAAGTACAGGGAAACCTCTCTGATGACCTCTTTAATAAACGATCACCTCTCCCAACTAACGGTTGTTTTTCTTTTCGTGGAACGAACTCCGAAATCAATATATTTTACGCATACACCTGTTACGAGGCCACATCACTCCCCGACCACTGACCAGCATCTTAATGGCAACAGTCGTGATATACCCCTTTTAAGAGAAAGGATATAGCCGGAAAAGGTAGTGAAAAGTGCCTCAAATCAAACGAATGATCGCGATGCACAGAGGAAAGAATAAAAAAATGCCGTAGATTTTCAAGAATATTAGCCTCCTAGGGCACGCTGTTGCAGATATATAATGAGAAACGTATTTTCATTTTTTATTTTTTTCTCAGATTCTATTGCATATATCAGGCTGAAAAATGTAACATTTTATAATATTTTTTCAGTTTTTTTAAACAATGTGTACGACATTGCAAAAAATTAAAACCAATCTCATTAGTTTAAAAATTTGAAATTCGCCCAAAAATGTGATAAAGTTTGTACCAAAATTTTATCACAGATTCAATCACGACATATGAATTCAAAATATTATGAGTGTCACATCAATTATGTACCAAACTCAATCGGAATGTCGATGGTGGAAGGAGATGGGCAGGGCTCTTGCGCATCCGACTACAGCCAATGAGCTTCAGGTACCAATTTGCGTAATCATATTAGTGGGAATTTGATTGATTGATTTATACATGTTTCCGGGCGCGTCAACTACTCTGGTCATTAGTCCCGTTAGTGTAGTGTACGTTTATTCTCGGGAGATGGCGGTGATCTTCCCCCGCTGGATGGCGAGATTCGGCGCCGACCTACCGTCGGCTAGTGGGGTTTCCCCCTAACCAGGACTCTCCCACCAGCGGGGCACCGCCCCAGCCGGGACAATCTCTAAGCTCCCGACTGGTCTCCCAGGATATGTGGTAGTGTAGTGTATGTTAGTGTAAGTGTGTGTGTAAGGGGGAGAGGATAGGACAAGGAATGGGAAGGACAGATCGCGCGCGGTCCGTGGCCCGTTTGATAGGGTACTGCTCCGGCATTCGCCTGGTGTTGATCGGAGAAACCACGGAAAACTACCGATCAGAGGGGAATTTGAAATGCCAAACTTATTACTATTACAATTTATTGAAACAGAAACTGATAAACAATTTTTAATATTGCTTTTATTATTTCAATCACACCTTCATCGTGTTATTTTTGGTTTGCGGTGCTTATGCTACGCAGACCGAACAAACATCGGTTCACCGGATGAGTCTTTACACTATATGTCTTTCCACTATGGGAATGACGGGAGTGAAACGGTATTGTTGTTGCGAAGGGAAGTCGCACGCTGGAATGCTGCTCCCCCGCAGCTGCGAATATTTATTATTTGACACACCTCGTAACTTAGCGAAAATTGTTAAAACGTCAGAAATTGCGAGTAGACTGTTTATAAACGAACGCGTGTTCCTCGTTATTGAAGAAGACCGAGTCCTGACTGTCTAATTGTGAATGATTAATAAATCTACAACCCAGAAATTTGATTTTTATTAGAAACAATACATAAATCTAAATACAAAAGGGGTTTGATGATTTTATTTCGATAATACACCACACAAAAACATTTTTCATCAAAAAGTTGTAAATCATGTTGGTAAGTGAGACTTTTCAATAATTAAAATATAAATTGTTTAAACATTAGTAAAAAAAGTTTTTCCTATCACTTTTGGCACCAATTTCAAATTTTTATAATGCAAAAATTGGTTTCAATTTTTTTCACTATCGTCCACATTCTTTAAAAATCAGAAAATACTATATATTATAGAATGTTTTAAGTCGCATTTCTAGGAAAAAACTGAGAGGGTATTCCACCGTTATCATGTCGAAAATCATTTTTTCTCTATGTCAATTTGGTGTCAAATTTGGTTGATAAAATACCTTCAAATTCGACTACTTTTCCCCGTCTCTGCAATTTGTTGCAGCGTGATGCATGCAATAGAAGCTGAGAAAAAAATAAAACATGAAAAACCCATTTCTCGTATCTCTGCAACAGATTGCCCTGGAAGGCCGATTGTTTTGGGGAATCTATGGAATTTTTTATCCTCTTTCGTATGAGCATAGCGATTAACGATTTGGTTTGGGGGGCTCTTTTCATCGCCTTATTCGGTTATATCCTTTGAAAGTATAGAGAACATCGAATTTTCCGTGGTTGAAACGAAAATTGGCGTCGTAACAAAAAGCATTTGTGCAACACGACCTGAGGCTCAGACTCATTCTCCAAGAAATCAGAGTGCAGAGGGATTCCGGAAGTCAAGTAACAATAAATCGTGGTCACTGATATGGTATGACACATGCTCGCTCCATTTCAGTTTTATTTTTATTTTTATTTCTTCTAATGAGACGGCAGATATGAAAGTGACCTAACGTTTGATACCTGGAATTAACAATCTTTTCTTTCCTCCCTGGAAGAAGATCTGTTGCGGCGAAAATATCAGAATGCAAGGTGATCAACTTGCCTGATAATATGAAATTGCTTGGCTACCCATCATTTGTGCGAAGAAGTTAGAGAAAGCAAGGTTTTGAGTTCCTAAAATCCAGAATGTGATACTCAAATGATAAATTAGATTTTATTATTAATTCTGCAATTAAGGATAGTGACTTGATGGCAGAATATCTTAACTTTACATGCATTAAGCTTACATGACTAATAAATAGTAGTTAATAATAATTATATTATTAATAATAATAATAATAATAATAATAATAATAATAATAATAATAATAATAATAATAATAATAATAATAATAATAAATAGTACATAATATCACCGCCCCAGATTTACTTCATTTCACTTCACTGTACTGCCCAACACTTAACTGTAACGCAATTGTGTCTACCCATTACTTCGCACAAATGAACTATAGAAATGTTAGAATAGAAAAGTACAACGCATTCACGACCCGAAAATTGACCACCATTGTGAAATACTGTTTCATGTTCAGTACGTACCCTCAACGACTAATGAAATGAGAGGTTTACAAACTTTGCAACAATACAATCACTTATTCACTATGTTACACACATCTCTTAAAATAAAATTGAAACATTATATATTTACCAACATCTGGAATTAAAGTTGGAGTGACGTTTAGAAAACATAGATGACAAATACGCCCACTGGGATGATAGAAATGAAAGATGTAGGAATGGACATGTTTTGAGATTAAAAATTTCATGAAAAATAATGCATATGCTTAGGCGACAGGGGCAACCGTATTAAGAAAGTAGTGTTCAAGTGGGACCAAATTGAAGTTGAATCTTGAATAATGTGTAAATGATATAGCACACATCGCTTGTAATGAGTGGGATATATTTTGTTATTAAAATAGAAATTAGAATCATTTCCGCTTGTCCACTGTCTTAGCTCGTAACCGATTTAATCTAAGATTTATCCGCATTGATAAACAACACCATACGCACAAAACTCACCAATACTGACAAAGTTGCACGAAGTCTTGGTATAAAGCCACTTATCACAAATTTTATTAAAAACTACCCTCCACATGACATTAGGAATAATTCAAGCAATACTTGTTTCATCGTTGCCAAAATCAATACAATTAAATTTTGGGAGGCCTGTGATATAGAAAATATGAATTCAGTTTAAGGTCATGTTTATATAGGAAAATTTCCCAAAAGAATATTTCTGCTCATCTAGACTGCAAGCTTTCTGTTATACGTCACTGTGCACCAGCCTGGTAATTTTATGAATGCACAGGTAGTTGCACTGCTGGTAGACCTTGGCCCTGTCAGGAGCTGTTGTGCTAGTATAGACAGAGAAATGTTTGCGCTTAACACATGCTGAAAACAATTTCATTTTTTGCATTTAATACATTCAGTAGTCTACCTGCTAAAGATGTATTTCTAATTACAATATGTGATTCACTTTATATCCCATGTGTTGAAATTTTTGTAACGTTATGTATATGCCAATTTCATTCAATTCAACTTAACTGTGTTTGATAACTGTGAAATCAATACTTCATTTTGTGTTGTACACTCATTACTTAAAACACTTGTATACTTCATTAATTTGAACCTTCAGTATAATTAATAATTCAGGCATTTATTATATTGAAATTATTGCTAAAACATGTTATATTGAATTAATGCTAATTGAATTATTGCTACAAATGTTATATTGAATGTTATATTGAATTGAATTGTATTGAAAAATTTATTTTTATATTGAAATTATTGCTTAAATTATTGTTATTGCTAGTCATTGCAGTCATTCTACAAACAACTTATTACGTTACAACGGCCATGTTCTCAAACTTTCAATATCATGTTTATTTACATGACCAAATCAACGTCCTTCTCAAAACAAAAACTAATTTCATTGTTCATGTTTAAAATTAATGTACTTTATTCAAGAAGACTATGAGTTTGCAATTTTTCATATTTTAATGTTAATTAAATGTTGATTTTTTCATGTTAAGTGACATTCAATCAATTATTTACAGCGAGAGTACTAATACTCTTCCATCATTGGATTAAATAAAGTATGTTTACTTAAGTAAATGTCATTTATAGAGTTACCGTTAGAATATTATGGTTGAGGCACATCTCAAGTCCACTTAGGTAACGGCTGCTCCTACATTTATTATCAGTTGTAGGTTCGAACTGCGGTTGTCTAGGAGATCGCGAAGCGATTTTGAAGCAATTTGACAGGACCACCACCTGAAATTTTGTGCTATTTACGATTTGTGCCCCTGATTGCCAAGCCACATAAGACAATTGAATTTAGTTCCTTCGGTATTTGTTATAGTCGTTTAGACACACTAAGTTTTCGAAATCCAACAGAGTGTGTATCGATTATTAGATTTACTGTGATCCCACAAAATGCAAGTAATCGTATGCAGTTGCCACAAGAGAAGGGAGCTCAATGTCTTGAGGGTTTTCCTTCCCTCTCGGTCATATTTTCTTTATATTATTTTATCATTTATTTGCTTCTAGAAAATAATTTTGATCTATGTGCTTGCCGTATTAACTCTGAACGTTTGGTTTATTTCACTAACTTACAAGGGATTTAGTTGAACCTGACAGAGCCATTACAGTTGAGCTCCTGTAGCTTTTGTCTAATAACAGACGTTGTGCGTCCCTAGCGGACACCGCCACCAGGGGTAACTAATCCTTCTATCTTTTGTATTATTATAAAGATTGTTAGGTCTAGAAAATGTCAGTTTACATTCTACATTTGTATTTTTGGCTTAATATATACTTAATGCCAATAACTTAATTCGAAAAATTACATTTTTTTGGGGAGGGGGAGAACACTTTATGGGGTGTCGCTCACTTTGTACGGAAAGTATAGAAGGGAAATCTATTTTTAATAGGGTTGCTAATGAGGTGGTTTTTAATGTGTAGGCTTTCTGCTTCACCGGAGAGGCCGTGTCCAGTGATTTGATGTAAGCTATGGTAAAACTGTGTGGAGAGATACATGATATGGTTTTCTATAGTTTCGAATTGAAGTTCATAATGCAGCTGTTGGTTGGAAATAAACCAAGGTGCTCTTACGTCCGGAGGGACTGGTTTTGAACTATCTGCAGTTTCTTTGTGGTCGAACTGGCGGCATTTATCCAAACAGGACAGGCTTACAATAAGAGTGGTTGGTTTTAGATATAGTTAGGGATGTGTTATTTGGAAGTTTGGTTGATCTGTTTATTATTGAAATAAGTTGGTGGAGTTTTCTTTCAGCCTGTAATTTTTTATTAGCTATATGCTGTTTACAATTTAATTGTGAATTCTTTAATAATCGTAGATATTTGAAGAGTCTTCTACCTTCTTAGATTTCGAGTCATAAAGCGTGCCATTGCCCGGAACTAATCGATGAGCAGACTTTCTGCACTAAAATGCAACACTGACTGCCGCCCCTTCTAACTCCTTCTCTCAAACTCCGACTTCGAATTGCGCGCCGCGAAAACTATTGAATCCTACAGCCAGATGTCGTTCCAATAAATGCACATTTAATTGCGACCCGGTCCGTTTATATTTTTTATTGCTAATGGTGATGTTCTCACCGAGAAATATGTATTAGCAACACATCCTTAAACCATAAGTAATAATAGATAAAAACAAGCAATATTGCTTCAGTTCATCAAACTTTACGATGTCGTGGACGCATGAAACAAAGTTTCAGTTATTTGGTCGTAAACATTCGTGTTTTCCAGAATTCTGTCGAACAGATATTCAATCTCATACTCCTAGACACACTGGGAAGATGTTGGCAGTAGTCTGCAGTGCGTGTGTAAAATGGGTCTGTCCAGCGGCCGGATTGGAGACTTTTTGCTGGACGATTCCATCTCCATATAACCTGGGATATGTTATGCGCCAAATTAATGTAATATCATAAGCATTTTCATACCAGCGATTCTTTGAATGTTCTCCAAACACTACAAGGATTTTGACAAAAATATAAGTAGTACAAAGGTGCGACTTTCAGTTAATTGATCAGTGATTCGAGGTGCGTCAACTGCTAAGGTAATTAGTTTCGTAAGTGTACAACACGTATTTATCTTTGGAGATTTTATCACTAGCGCTGAACTTCCACCATTGGATGGCGAGATCCGGCGCCGACCTTCACGCCAGTTTGCTGGATTTGTCCGGCAGGGGGACACCGCCTAAGCTGGGACAAGCTCTAGGCTCTTGACTGGTTTTCTGACATGTGTGGTAGTGCAGGTAAGTGTTGTTAATATGGTATGTGTAGGGCAATGGAAAGGAAGGAAAGATGGCGCACGGGGTGTGACCCATTTGTTAGAGTCTGTTCGGCTGAGGTTGATCGGAGAAATCACAAAAACTACCTATCTGAGCAATCGGACGTTAGAATTATTCTCCAGACAGCGACTGAATTCGACTGGATATCTAGCTAGCTTTCAAAATACTGCCACTGTCGGCACTCGAACCTAGGACAACCCGGTCAGAGGGACTGCAGTTGCTGCTCTGAGCCACCTAAGCCGGTACGATTTTGCAAGAGACACAAAGAAAATGTACATCCAGGCAGCCCATTGTAACAATTTGATGTCCGTTTTTATTGTTAAATGTGAATACGAATTGTGTCATAATGAATTTATAATCTGTGTGAAATAAATGAATAAGAATTGTGCCCTTGGTTAGATTTTGCAGATTTAGATTTGAAGTATTTTTAAGAGAAAAATGTTATTAATATTAAAAGAACAATGATGCAATTTAGCACACTTAGAATAAAAGAAAAAGACGAACTAGTATTAAAACATCTAGTATGTGTATATGAATCAATATTCTTTTTTTAGAATAATGAGAATATCTACTCATCACTTCAGGCATGCAATTTAATATTCTGGGTATGAGATCAAATCCCGTGATATGGAGTCATCCTTTTCACTGGATGGTCATAAAAATCCAAGTGTTATTGTTTTGTTATATAGTGAAAAAGCTTCGTTAACCACCGTAAGAGTTTCTCAATCTATTATTTTGTCATCGATGTGAAGGTTTTAATTTGTCCCAGTTTCAGTGAAAGCTTATTGCCACATAAATGACATTTAAAAGCTTGTAATTCTTTCTTACATTAACAATCTGACTTATCCCATTCCTCTGGATTTCAACAATATTCACTTCTTCTTATACTGATAAGAGAAAAAAACCGTTTTGGGCGTTTATTTCGTCTTGGTCACTGATTTCCCGAGAAATCTCCTTTCCACATTACGGCATTACTACAGTATTACAGTACATTCTGACAGTGCGGCTCTCTAACTAAATTTCTGGTATAAACTACCACAAATGTACTCGTATCTTATTGAACACAGAAATTCACTAACAGTTGTTTACCTTCTAGTTCTCCAATGTAATATCTCCATCTGAACGTAGACAAAAAAGGTTTCTGATTAATTTATTGAAGTTTACCGGCACGTCAACTGCAACCGTCATTAGTCCTGGTAGTGTAGTGAATATCATACCCGGCAGGTACTCGAGTTCCCCTTCCGGGTGTTGAGAACAAGTGCCGACCTTTACGTCGGTTTGCGAGGAATTTTCCTCTTCAAGTATCTCGCTCAGTAGGCTCAGCGGTAGCTCAGTGCATCAACTGATGTCACTGCAGCGCCTCTAACCGGGAGGTCATAGGTTCCCACTCCCCACGGCGGCAGGATTTTAGACACTAGCTTTTCAGCTAGGTCGAATTCAGCCGCTGTCTGGAGGAGAATTCTAGCGGCCGGCTGCTCTGATCGGTAGTTTTCCGGGGTTTCTCCGATCAACACCAGGCGAATGCCGGAGCAGTACCCTACCAAACGGGCCACGGACCGCGCGCGATCTGTCCTTCCTCTTCCTTGTCCTATCCTCTCCCCTTACACACACACTTACACTAACATGCACCATATATTCCGGGAGACCAGTCGGGAGCTTAGAGCTTGTCCCGACTGGGGCGGTGCCCCGTTGGTGGGAGAGTTCTGGTTAGGGGGAAACCCCACTAGCCGACGGTAGGTCGGCGCCGGATCTCGCCATCCAGCGGGGGAAGATTACCGCCATCTCCCGAGACCAAACATGCACTACACTAACGGGACTAATGACCGAAGCAGTTGACGCGCCCGGAAACACGAAAAAATCAATCAATCAATCACTTTTTCCTGACTGAGGTAAGTACTGCCTCAGTCGAGACAAACTCTAAGCTCCCGATGTATGTGTATGTGTGAGGTTGTGTACATGGAGAGGAAACGTCAAGAGTGATGAAAGAAACGTCGCGCACGACACGAGGCCCGTTTTCGCAGTATTGCTCCAGCCATGCTCGTAACCCGGTATACATGTAAGAAACCACGGAAAACCACCAACCTGCCGCTAGAATTCCCCTCCGGCCACTTGTCGAATTTTCGACCCAGCTAGTATCGAAAATCCGCCATCCTCGAGACACGAACCCCAGGGCCTCTCAATGCTGCATACGCAACTTCCAGACACAGTTACGCACTCAAACACCAGCTCCATACATCGATCGAGCACAAATAAATCTGAAAACATTTGGAACCGTTTTTGCAAAAAATTTGAGAAAATCGGGGGGGGGGGGTGCTTCATTTAAAGTACCCCGAAATTTTAAAGAATGTTTCTCAAAATCTGAAAGCTTCGACTCGACCCAATAAACATGGGTTTCGTCAATTTGGAAAAGATCGTGCACATGGTTTAGGCACTAGTCGTGTTCACAGACGGATAGACAGACGGACGGAAAAACGGACAAACGGACAGACGAACGGAAGAACAGACAAACGGACAGAGGGGCGGAAGAACGCACAGGCGGACGGAAGAACGGACAAACGGACAGAGGGGCGGAAGAACGCACAGGCGGACGAAAGAGCGGACAAACGGACAGACGGACGGAAGAATGGACAAATGGACAAACGGACAGATGGACGGAAGAATGGAAAACGGACAGACAGGCGGACAGGCGGACAGGCGGACAGGCGGACAGGCGGACAGGCGGACAGGCGGACAGGCGGACAGGCGGACAGGCGGACAGGCGGACAGGAGGACAGGCGGACAGGCGGACAGGCGGACAGGCGGACAGGCGGACAGGCGGACAGGCGGACAGGCGGACAGGCGGACAGGCGGACAGGCGGACAGGCGGACAGGCGGACAGGCGGACAGGCGGACAGGCGGACAGGCGGACAGGCGGACAGGCGGACAGGGGGACAGGCGGACAGGCGGACAGGCGGACAGGCGGACAGGCGGACAGGCGGACAGGCGGACAGGCGGACAGACGGACAGACGGACAGGCGGACAGACGGACAGGCGGAGAGCCGGACAGCCGGCAGACGGACAGATAGACGGATAGACGTTTTGAAAAAAACACTTTTTCAGTATCATGGGACCCCAAAACGTGTATTTCCGTTGAAATCTCGAAATCGATTTACCGCAGCATTACATAACTTTCTCTATACTACGTATATTACTCGGTGTGTACGTATATATACGAGAAAGTAAAAAAGCGCAAAAAGCCAAAACTGGTAGCACTGTTGGCGGCGAGCCGCGTTATCAGCATGCGCATTACGACACGCGTTATCCACCGACGTGGGAGCGGGAGGGGGCCGAGCAATTATAAGACGCGAGTGGGAGGGGAAGGCATATGCGCCGCGTAAAACGTCCGCCACCTCCACGGCGACGCCACCATCCTTCGCTGCCACCGCCGCCGCTGTCGTCGTCGCAATCACCTTCGCAATGCTACAGTCAAATGTTTGTACGTGGACGTTAGCGTCGATGGCGCTCGTGCTCCTTGTGGCGACGCCGACGCTAGCCGAACCCAAGTCTCGGAAAATGTACGAAGAACCATACGCTAAAGGTAAGTTGTAATTAGAGACGGAAAAGGAATATCGAATAAGGCGGTGAAAAGTGTCCCTAAATAAAATCGGTAATCGCGATGCTCAAATGAAAGAGAATAAAAAATGCCGTAGATTCACAAAAAATCAGCCTCCGAGGGAAATCTGTTTTAGAGATACAACTAGAAACACGTTTTTCGTGTTTTATTTCTTACTATTCTAAAATTACTCCAAAAATGTTTATCTAACATATGCCAATATGTATATTATTGGATTCGTCTTTTTACGCTCATCAAGATAGACTAAAATAATATATGGTTCCATTTGAAAAAACAAAGCTACCTCAATACCTCGAAAAATACAAGTGATAAAATAACCAGTGGTGCTACAACAGCTCATACTTTCTCGCGTTAGAAACAGCTAGGTAAATTCCAATTTTGCTTTTTCTGTGGTACTAACCCCTCAGCTATTATTTCAAAACGTCCAATTCAACCAAGAAGCGAGCAACGCACTGTTGTGAGCACAGCGTTGTCAAAACTATATACATTCGTTTGGCTAAGTATAGCAATTTAGAAATTAGAATAAATGCAGTTGACATCAAAATAAATACGAAAACTCTGGCTGTTCACTCGTGAGTTGCCTGTCGTCGGAATTTCGTCGTTATTCACCCTTACGGGCCCAATTCGTGAATAATAGAATTTTAAATTAGTACAGGTTCTTATGGAAAAAGTTTCACGGGCAAAGTTTTCTTTAAGTTATTGAAGACGTTATACGGTTAATGTGCCTTTTTCTTTTATTCAACAATATTCAGTATTTTTTAAGGGATCAGATGATATTAAATGGTATACAACATACCTCACTGGGCATTTGGAAGAGTAATTTATAAAAAATTCTTCAAAATTCATTGCAAATGGAAGTACTGGTCCTCGGCCTAGTTACGCTGTACAAATCATGCTATTGTGAGCATATTCTCTTATGATACGAGAGAAAACCGCGATAAAAATATGGATATTAAATTGGTTTCGAATCATTTCTGAAAGATTTATTTGGAAACACCAAATCACTAAATAAAACAGCCGTATCTTATCACCGCCATCTCGATATTCGACAACAATTAGCTTCTCAAATACTGATGTGGAATTGTTGCGAAATTTCTATTAATTTTTGCGGATTGCCTAATATTTATATAATATATATTATGCCTAGTATTATTATTATATATAATTAAAGATATCAATACATTGAGAATACAAATTGAATAAAAAATAAGAAAGCAAGAAAGTAAAATATAATTAATATTGGCATTTTCAGCAGTAAATTTCAATGAAAATTAAATTATTTTTCATATCATTCATCCAATTTTTCTCGTGGCCCGTAATTGAGTGAAACCTGTATATATTTCATTAATTTCAAGCAGAAATTACGTAGAAACTACTCATTTATTTAAAAATATTAGAGTTTTTGCAAGTCGTGGATTTGAAAGACGTAACACGACAATTCTGGGGAGAATTGTACTGCGCTTACGCTGGTATCAAATGACGGGATTTCCATTCTCGGGTCAAATGACGGGATGTTCATTCTCCCTGTTTCGTCGTCTACAACAAACTTATACTTTACGTAGTTTTCGCCGCCCCCACTAAACACGAATTCTACACTAACACACAATGAGCATGGAAGTCATGAAAAATACACTATCCATTCTACCAATGTAATGGTTAATTTAAACTTAATGGTTAATTTTTTCTCAAGTTAATTCAAATATGTCAGGAATAAACTAGCATGTTTAGGATTTGGAGGTTATATATACAGTGAGGCTTCATTGATTGTCACGAAAAAATTATTATTTATCCATAGGACGTTATAATTGCCAAACATTTCCCATTCCTAATATAAACAATATAAATATGTTATAGTAAAATTGCGGGATTGTCTAGGAAACTATAGTTTTCTTTGGAGACAGACAAGTATTGCATATTCTTATGATACAATGAGATTTCATGTATTATTATGTATTTACTATCTTGTTATCCTAATAAAAACAAAAATAGGGTCAGAGATACAGAGATGTTTGATAAAAGCTTTCAGATCCTGTTAGAGGTATTCAGTTCCAATTAGTTCTTAGTTTTAACATACGTTTTCGATTGTACGACATGCAAAAACTCATTTTTCTGAAGATACGTTACTTCCTTTTGACGATAATGTTTACGTACTACGAGAATTGATTTCCCGTCTTGCAAAAACTCTCTATTGTACTTTATTAAAGAGTTCATTTTGCACAAACTTTGTCTGACGGAAAAATCTTCAATTTTGTGTGAAACGGACAGGCGAACCGGTGGACAAGCGATAGACGGACAGATCAACGTTTTGCTGTCAATCGATGTTTCGGTATGAAGGAAGCACAAAATATGGACTCTATCCATACCAGATGTTAAAGAATTTTTTCCATACTTAGCAACTGGATTTATCTACTTTCTCGTTACCCTTAACCCGGCAATAAAGTGTTTTTGTGACGAAAATTCACCGTTTTCCGGCGCACAATTACAATACTTACTCTTTGTACGTTAATAAGACCCAGAAAATAAAATTGAATACATGTATCAATTAGCCCCATTCCCTCGGGTACTTCCGTGAAAACTGCATTGCAAGAACTTCAACCGTTCAAAAACTGTAGGAGTTGCTATAGTTACGAGAATCACCCAGTATATTCCTGGGCTTAAGATTCCCTGGGGCGGGGGGGGGGGGGATACCTGAAGGAAAAAAATCCCAGAAGAACGTCGCCGGATCTCACATCGCAGGTGGGAAGGCACACTGCCCCATCCGGTAAGAAAATTTCACTACACTAACTGCACTGCTGACCATAGTTGTTGACGTGATCGGAAACGTCAATTAATCAATCAAGATATCTATTAAAGGTACAACCATACGCCCCACGCATACCTCACTTTAATCTGCATACTTGCCAGTAGCGAAGCTTAAGTTGGTGTCACCCGGGGCAAAAGTAATGGTGTCACACCCCTAAATTAAATATAAAAATATCTATATTTGAATAGTTTATACATTATTCAATAAAAATACAAGCATATTTACACGATATTCAAGATAATTTGTAGATTATTTGATCAAGATTACCGATAAGATAAAGTCGTAGCCGAAATCGAGAATCTTGGACCACCGAAGAATTGATGCTTATAGTTTCGCGTTTTATTTTACATTATTTTTCTTTGCATTGGAAGTATATATGATTTAATTATATGACTATTAAATTAATATGTATATATGTATATATATATATATATATATATATATATATACTTTTTAAATAAATCCTTAAAATTATATAATTCGAAATATAAAATTTTATAATTGGTGTCACCCCTAAAATGGTGTCACCCGGGGCGCACCGGCCCCCCTGCCCTCCCTAGCTACGCCACTGATTCTTACTCCACTGACACAAAATAATCATTTTGTAAACCGACAGTACTCTCACTTTCATGTGAGCGATCTGTGTAATTTCCACGTGGGTTTCGTGCGTTGTGTGTGTGACGCAGGCCAGCCCCCAGCGCTGCCAGTGACGGTGGGCCCAGTCACCCAGCGGCAGCTGCGATCCACTACACTCCAGAGAAATGACCCGCCCCCGCCGTCCGAGACAGACACAGGTATTTTGCTGCAACCTAACAATTATATGAAACTTAGATTGCGAGGGTGCCCTAAAAAAAATTAAACGCCTTCATGTTACAACGCGATCTACTACATGTAAGTACCTCTGTTTCCTCGTTTTTAATAAACTCGAGAAATTGTATCTATGAAAGATCGTGTCTACAAATCTCTCTTCAGAAATTCTTCTTGTGTCATATCGTCAATAGCCAAGTGCCTGCCAACTATTGGTAAGTGATTGGCAACATTTCTGAAATAGTGAACGATTGTTTAGATTATTCTGAGATAAGTGGTGGATTTACCATGACTTCCACTCAACCACATCGAGGTGATAGCAAATGTGTTACGCGGCGGTTGAAACTGCAACGCTGTAGTGTGAACCCGGTGTCGATGTCTACTTTTTTGATACCCAAGCTGGTTTTCAGGGAGTTGTTGGCCGAATTTCCCCATAGATGAGTAATAATCGGATATCAGTGTTCTTACGTTACCCATGGGTAGATAAAATAAACATTTGAATTATTCATAATTTCATCATTTATTTAATTTTAAAGATATGTAATGAAATATTAGAAAGACATGGGGTATATGAATTTTCAATAAATAAAACATTCATTCATAAGATTAAATTATCTATTCTACAATATATATTGTGCTTAACCAAGTTAAACGGCATCGCATCTGAAGTAGTCCTCCTTAAATGAGTTTATTAAAATATTTGCGATACATGAACGAAAACATCTAAATTGGTTGTAAAAGTGACTCCCTTCAATTGCGACCTTCTGTATTGTTGTCTCTGAAAATGAAATATAATTTCACGCCCTTCTTCTCTCTCACACGGACTCAGAACTTTAGAAATCTTGGAAATATTGTTCAATACAGTCGAGAAATGACCGACCCCTTCATATTTGTTGAACATAATTTGTATTCACGTAAAAATAATTCATGTAAAACTTTTGTGTCCATATAAAAGCTGGTGGATTTAATTCTTTTAGCGTGTTTTATATCCAGTTCATTAATAGTTCTTAATTAAAATTATACAAAAGTATACACTTAACGCAAATCAATTTAACCCTTTGCGGTTCTTTGCTTCGCTTGGGGGAACGTAGCGTTTTCGTCGTTGTAGCCCCTTTAAATCTCCAGGTACCTGGTTATAGCGATCCGGCGTTTGCAGTATGAGAAATTGATCTCAAGTTCCAAACAAAATACTTTTATTGTTACAAAAAACATTTTAATTTATTTGCCTAATTCATAACTCATAAATCATGTACGTTAATGTTTATTGCGTAGAGCTTCAACCATACACCAATAATGCCTGTAGATTGCATTGTATCAGTTGAGTCCGAGTTATCATTACTGTCTCTTTCTTTATATTGTTCAGAATCACCCGAGAAAGAGTTTTCAAATTTTTAGATTTCTGAAGATTGTTCACACTCAGAATTGTTCACTGATTCACTCAATTCAAGTTGTGACAATCTCAAACGCTTACTTCTCGATGCCTTCATAAGTACTACTGTAGCCTCGAAAACAAACTGATTTGAAACAACAAAAAATGGGCGAAATCTGGTTACAATGAAGGAAATTGTTTCCTAATCTCTCCTAAAGAGCATTAGTTGTAGTGGTAACTGGTGCCATCTACCTGAGTGAAATATACAGTATTAAAATAAGTCTCGCCCCACTGGACAAAGAATCAGAATCAGTAAGAAAAGGAAGTTGCATGGCGCGGGACACATGATCGCCAGACGAAGAAAGCGGAAAAGTGAAAGAACTGCAATTGGTTTCAGTAAATAATAATGAATTATGAAATGCGCGTGAGCATACATTTTGGATCACATAGCTTAATTTTCAAGTAATCGCAAAGTATATGGATTCATTTTCAGCCTCGGAGCTGAATTTTCAAGCATAATAGGCCCGTTATGACTGCACAATCGTGTCAGGCTTGAAATGCTTCAACGTTCACAGACTCGTCAATTTAATTTTTCATATATTTCGAGCTTCTGACCACCGTTGCAATATTTCAAGGGTGGAGGTACTCAAAATAGTTAAATCTCCAAAATCGTAACAAAGGTTTATGTAAGTCTTATTTTCTCAAATTTTGCTTAATATTTTGCTCTATGTCTCCTATCATGTTTCTCATATCATATTCATTTGGAAATTAAAGCGGAAACTCAAAAATTACAATAATTTAAATTATTTTTTATACTACAAAATACTTTTACACGTATTATCTCACACATTTTGTCTAATTTTAATTAAAAACTTACTTTCTAGCGTCCTAGACATATAATACGCTAAACTAATTAAACGCAATTTTTCGTGAATTAAAAAATATAACTTCAATCTCAGCCAATTCAAAGGAGGTCAATATTTTGCGGTGATTCTGGAAATAGTTACTCAGTATCTTTGCACTATGTAAACATTTAATACTGTAAAAATGCATTTTTTTACATTTTGGCTCCCTCAGAAACATCCACCAAGAGAGAGAAATTGTGGCACTCACAAATAGCTACAGCCCCCTTCGGCCCGCCCAAAACATGCCCCTCACTTTATCTCGCGTCGGTATTAATGAAACTGATCACAAAAGGTATATCTGGCTTCTTAGCACCCGACAGACTAAATATTGAAGCAGTAGACCGGCAGCGGTAGCTCAGTGCATCACCTGATGTCACTGCAGGGCCTCTGACCGGGAGGCTCCAGGTTCGAGCCCCGACGGTGGCAGGATTTTCGGCACTAGCTTTTCAGCTGGGTCGAATTCAGTCGCTTTCTGGAGGAGAATTTTAGCGGCCGGCTGCTCTGATCGGTAGTTTTCCGCGATTTCTTCGATCAACACCAGGCGAATGCCGGAGCAGTACCCTACCAAACGGGCCACGGAGGGCGCGCGATCTTTCCTTCCTCTTCCTTCTTCTATCCTCACCCCTTACACAGACACACTAACATACACTACACTACCACACTTACCGGGAGACTGGTTGGAGACTTAGAATTGTCCCGGCTGGTGTGGTGCCCCGCTGGTGGGAGATACGTGGTTGTGGAAAACCCTGTTAGCCGACGGTAGGTCGGCGCCGGATCTGGCCATCCAGCGGGGAAAGACCACCGCCACCTTCCGAGCAAAAACACGCACTTCACTTACGGATCTCATGACCAATGACCATAGTAGTTTACGCGCCCGGAATCACTAACAATCAATCAATCAATCTTAGATTCAGAACTAAACACGGTTCCTCATTCTTACCCTGAATAAACATAAGTTATTTATTGCTAAAGTCATTCAAAAAGACATTTCTTATTAACTGCAAGGATTGCTATTTTCCTATATCGAGATTCAGTAGATTTTCATATCCATGTAAAATCGGAATTTATATTCTGCAGGTTAGTTTTCCTTTTGCATAGGATCCACTACGGTTCACTTACCAAAACGTATTACTTAAAGTTTTCACAAACCTAAGGTTTTTGTACACCAACAGAAATTAAAGGTAACTAAACTTATGTGATGAATGTACAAGTTGCACTTTAGTACATGTATGTATACGAACAGAAATGGGAGCAAACATCAAAGGACAATGTTACCCTTGTGCTCAATGGTACTATTAAGGCACCTCATTATCGCTTCCCCAACCAGCTGGGCCGTGATGAGTCTGTGTCGCATGTGTTATCCATATTCCCATCGCTATTTCTCGCAACAACACTCCTGGGAACCATTTTCCGGCCTAATAACAAAACATTTTATGGTGACGGCCTTTCTACAACAGATTTTCAACATGGGCTCGTGAAACATCATATGCGGACATATTAATTATTAAAAATATGCATTGCTGCTGTACGATTTGTGCTGGTTACACATCCAGCGAGAAAAATAATGTAGGAGAAAATTTTAAAAGGCTTTGAGTATATATTGCAGTGAAACCTAAAGCGAAATTAGATAAAGCGGAAGCGCACCTTCGCCGAAAAAAGTGTCAGAACAGACTATTTTTCAATACTAGATGCTACATATTTAAGAGAAACTGTGCAATATTAATGAAACTAAGAACATTTGGCCACTTTGAGTAAGTCATACCACATTTTGGAATGGTAATTCGGTTTATTAATAAAACTGAATTATTTTCACGTCTTTTTTGCGTAAATTATCTATGCCGATTATTTTCTTAAGTTTCCAAATAAATAAATGATATTACCATTAGGTCACTATGTTCTATATAATTTTAAATACAATATTATTTTATGTATTCACATTTCTCAAAATAACCAATTAAGCTTCAAACTGATCATGAGACATCAAAAATACTGAAATATTTTTTTTATTTTCCACCAAGTCGGGATGTAATGAGTAAAATTCACCTATGGTCATTGTTCTGTTTATGTTACAAACCTAGAATCTGAGTTTCTTCGACTACTTGCCTGTTTTTCTTCTTACTCAATAAAAAATTAATCCATTGCAAATGCATGTTTACTTAACATTATGAAGCCGTGGCTCATAATGTTAATTATGAGAAGCGAAGATAATTCGCGAAGGAAGAAGCCAAACTGACTCCAAAACTCTCTGAAATGACCATTTCGTCCTAATCCTTTCCGACTTAGTGCACCTGGCCCATTCAAAAACTTCCGTCCGTCCCGTTTCGTCCCGTCCGTGCTGTTTGCGCTTAGCTTAAGATGTATTCAAACGTTACGCAAGGAGGATCGGCGGTGAAGGCGGCCGGTAAAGACAAGAAGGCAGTGAGATTGGGCGGCGAGGAACGAGCCGTGAGGACGGGCAGTGAGGAAAGGCAGTGAGGATGGGCTGTGTGGACGGGTTGGAAGGAAAGACAGTAAGGGCTGACACTGAGGACGGCAGAATGGCGATTCCAGAAAAAGGATGAGGTAGGAGTGGGGCAGGGAGGGTGGGATCTGCCATAAAGTGTCGTGTGCGCAATAAATGCCCTTTTATGAAACAATTTCTTTCAACGAAAACATGTATTTATAATGCGGGGGTAAAAATTATTTTAATCATTTTTTCAGGCGTTAAAAGGTTTCTCATTTGTCTGCATTTTTCTCATAAAATACATTTTTGCTTCTGGGGTATCCAAAACATTTTAAACACAGTTTAAACACCCAGTTTAAACATCCAGTTTTAAACACCCAAACAATCGAGCTATTAATGGTATAGTGCACGTTTAGGGCATGCTCTAGACCAGGCATGTCATGGTCACGGGCTAGTAAGAAGCTTACTAAAGCTCGGGCACTGCGTCAAGTGAAATTGGCGCGAGATTTAGAAGTAAGGGTTGTGCAAATTGCTCCGGGTAGCGGTACGTCACTGGATATCTGGGCCATGGAAGTCATAGGAGAAGTTACTTCACAGATCTTGTCACAAAATTAGATATTAATTCCCATTTTCTCTTTAAAGCAAAAATAAAATCCACTAAAATTAAATAATACATATGCAGGATTTGAAATTCGCAATTGAGAGTTAAATTAAACATTTTGGAACAAAATTGTCTTAATTTTGTAATAATGTTTACTTAAGAGATATATAATAGCATTATCTTTCTACGTTCAGGTTAAGAGGTTCCACAAAGGTTCTTCCCTGTTATAAAGCGCGGTTCATTCGTAAGCAAGAATTAAATTATACTGACTAGTCAATTTATTTCACATTATTGCTGAATGCAATAAATAAATGATTAATTTAATAACACAAAGCGAAACGAAAACTAGGAAAGAATTCGTCATTTGTATTCCTGTCTATTGGAAAAAATATTTATATAAGC
Organism: Teleogryllus occipitalis; assembly: GCA_011170035.1. Classification (NCBI taxonomy): domain Eukaryota; kingdom Metazoa; phylum Arthropoda; class Insecta; order Orthoptera; family Gryllidae; genus Teleogryllus; species Teleogryllus occipitalis. Next base: position 112,266 of record BLKR01003016.1, on the reverse strand, counting down.
CAAAATAGTAACAAATAATATACTCATAATTCAATTCACGCTTGATTGATAGAACAAATCGGGTAAATAAAATGTCTATGAAGTCACTATTCCCCACCTCAAGGCCCCTTAATTTGCGCGTATACATACCTTTCTGGCCCTCTTATCTCTGCAGCTGGTCACTATCACTTCCAGAATCTCATTGCGTGGCTGACCATCAAAATGAAATCATTGGTTTAGCTGTTGATGTGTGACATACCTGCAAAATTGACCGTCAATCGGCTTTGTGTTTTGTGGTACAAGGTTTTATACGGGTGTATTTTATGTTTAATGCATACGGCATTTATACACAAAATCACAATCACATCTATTTCAGAATAGTTTACAGTTTTTTATGTACTTGTATTTAATTTATAATAATGGGAACTACTTTAGAAAGGCTTGGGTTTGGTTTGGTTTGTTTTTTTCGTGTTTCCGGGCGCGTCAACTGCTTTGGTCATTAGTCCCGTTAGTGTAGTGCATGTTTTTTCTCTCGGGAGATGGCGGTGATCTTTCCCCGCTGGATGGCGAGATCCGGCGCCGACCTACCGTCGGCTAGTGGGGTTTCCCCCTAACCAGGACTCTCCCATCAGCGGGGCACCGCCCCAGCCGGGACAAGCTCTAAGCTCCCGACCGGTCTCCCGGAATATATGGTGCATGTTAGTGTAAGTGTGTGTGTAAGGGGGAGAGGATAGGACAGGACAAGGAGGAGGAAGGAAAGATCGCGCGCGGTCCGTGGCCCGTTTGGTAGGGTACTGCTCCGGCATTCTCCTGGTGTTGATCGGAGAAACCACGGAAAACTACCGATCAGAGCAGCCGACCGCTAGAATTCTCCTCCAGGTAGCGACTGAATTCGACCTAGCTGAAAAGCTAGTGTCGAAAATCTTGCCGCCGTCAGGACTCGAACCTAGGACCTCCCGGAAAGGCTTGGGCACTCAGTAAAATATGTTGTGGAACATTAATTTTTTTTAATTATAACATTCCTTCAATTTTAGTTTTCTTGTGAATTTTGATTAACTCCGATACATTAATCTTTTGAGGCAAACTTTTTTGTAATTATGGGACATCATTTCCCTTAATAGTAATCTAAACTACAATTGTTCGATCAAGAAACGATGTTGGAGGTTGTTTAAACCTAGTTTCACGTTACTCTCTTTTGATACTTTTCAACATGTGTTTTTTTTTATTTCTCTTTCTATATATTTTTAAAATGTTTATTAATTATTTCATTTATTTATTTATTTATTTTATGCTTTGCCTTTCATTTTAAAAAGGTTATTTTTTAACACTGTTGTTCAGTAAAAATGTTATTTAATTAGTAATAATCTATCTACACTAGAGATAGATTATTATTATTTATCTATCTATCTAGTAGATACATTATTACAAATTAAATAACATTTTTACTGAATTGAGTGTCTTACGTTATTAGGCTACTTTCAGATTTCACGACTCTTGAAAATCTAAAGGATGTGTTTCGAAGGTGCAGTACTGAGTGCTGCAAGCGCATGATTTCATTATAAGGGTTACTATTATTCATTTCAAGGGTTACTATTATATACTAATAGGCTTAATCAAAGCAACTTGCTTTCTGCCAGAAAGTGCTTAGGCGAAAACAGAACTGAGATTTAGCCATTGAAACCAATTTAAAGGCTGCATCAAAATTACTCTTATATAAAAAATCACTCGGTGGAAAATATCGAAGGTTCAATATTTAAAATTTTGTATGAAGAATTTGAACGTTAATTCTGAAAGATACCATCAGCAAGGGCTAGGAACAATACTTTTACTTACAATATTTAAAAAAAAATAGTTTCTCTTTGTGAAAGACACCAATATTATTTCCGTCCATATCTCCATTATTGCAATGATGTCTACGCGAAATAAAAAAGTTTCAACCCACAATAAACCTTCTCAAAAAACAAAATGTGAGTTTCAAAGTGAAAAGTTTTGAGAAATCGTCACGCAATGAGTTTTCAAAGGGAAAAAAATTAGAATTTACTACAAATCCATTTGAAAACTTTCACCGAATTAAAATTGAATAACTTTGTAATGCCATTAATTAACAAATGAAAATAACGCATCGGCCTTTTAATTTGTAATTATATTATTGTTCTAGAAACATGTAAATTATTGTTGTGCACAAACAAAGAATTAAAATGTTATTCCTTTTCAGTAAATAAAGAAATGGGAACAATATTTATAATATTTCTGTTATATATAATACAGAACAAGACATGAAATGCTGCAAACCAATAATGTAACTCCTAGAGTTTAATAGATACACGTTTTGGACGTTTCCGATGACCAAAAAATGAAAAACAAATTGTCAATAATGGCAGTAAATACTCTCAACTTTCTGCACAAATACATAAAAGTAAGCTTACTTCGATTTTAAAATACACAAAATCTATCTATTCAAATTCTGAAAAGTAAGGGTATAACGATTTTTGTTTTAAAATTTTAATTTACAAAAAAAAACGAAAATTTTAAAAATATAACATATTACTACACCTACAAAATTGAAGGAGGATATTTGTTCATTACTAAAATTGTTTTTCAAAATAAAATCTTTAAATTATACCAGTTAAATTGTTTTGAAAATATGAAAATGTTTTCGCAGTTTTGAGTGAAATTGAGAAAAGTGAAAAAACTTCATAATTTCATTATATCAAATACTACTACGAAGTGTTACTTTACTGGTTTAAGGTGCAAGGGCCAATTTATATCACAACTTTTGGCTTTCAAAAATTGCCAAATTTCAACCTTCTTTTGAATTCATAAGGACCGTTATGATACTGGCTTTTGAACGTATCACAAACAATACTGGAGCATAAAATACTCTATTTTCGTTTTATACATGGAACTTTATCTAAATTTCGACTCATAATGCGTTACATAAATGTCTTAAATTAGAATTACTTGTATTTAATATCGATGAAAATCCGTATTTCGCAGAGAATTCTCTAGAAAGATGTCCTCAAAAAACCTTCGATGAAAGAATTTACATATTATTTGATTTGCGGGACAAACATTGCAACTCGTTCATAGGTTTATTTATTCGTTAATGTATAGGATAAGGAAAAAATCACTTAAAAGGTACGTTATTTAGGATCCCTAACAAATTGTTTGTTTTACAACTTCAATTTCATGGCTTTTGAAAGATTTTAATGATTCATTTTCCAACTCGGTGCAAAAGCAGCTCTACCAGCGTTTACATTGTCTTTACTACGACACGATACAGTTCGAACCTTTTTAATTGCACACATAATTCAGATCAAAATTTGCTTGTGCTAATATTATTTTTAGTATGAGGTAAGGATTCTGTATTGGAAAATATCAGTGCTGAATCACCTAAATAAATAAATCCTTTTATTTGTATCTCTACACTTACTAATACTTTTTACTAAAACTTTTATTTTTAAAAAACTACGAATTTAATATATAATGATTTTTTTTTGTTCAATGGTAAATATTTTCAGATTATTTTAATTCAAAGCTTAGCAATACTGTTTTGCGAACGTTCTTTTACTTTTGCTTAAAACATGCATTTTAAATAATGATCCATATAATTACTGTGACCACCCTTATCTTTTTTTCGTCTTGGCGTTGGTGTTATCGTTTAAATAACATTTATGCAGTTAGCTAATTATTTTTATATTAAATCTATTTGAATCGTTGTTTCCCTTTGAGCTATCAAATAGTTTATATCACGCGTCTCTAGCACCAAATTATTGGTGAGGGGGAGAATTCCGTATATGTCATGCCCGGTGGTGACACTCAAGGTTTAAATGCCCAATACCACAGCGTAATTTTCTCAAGGCTTGGTTCGAACAGTCAAATTCTTGAGAAATTTCCCAACGTATATGACTGTTTTCTTGACGCCGCGGAGAAAACGAGAGACCGAAAAATCCCGAACCGAATTCAATTCGTTTTAGATTCATCGTTAGTGATTCCGGGCGCGTTAACTACTATGGTCATTACTCCCGTACGTGTACCGCATGTTTTTGCTCGGGAGAGGGTGGTGGCCTTCCCCCGCTGGATGACCAGATCTGGCGCCGACTTACCGTCGGCGGTTTCCCCAATCCAGTATCTCCCTCTAGCGGGGCACCGCCCCTGCCGGGACAAGTTCGAAGTGTTGAAATGATGCAAGGCGTCATTACCAGCAATACTAGTGTATTGTTGGCAATGACAACGCCTTGTATCATTTCAATTATGTAGAAGCCAACGACATTTCACCGCTACATCAATATACCAAGTTCTAAGACCCCGACCGGTTTCCCGGCATGTGCGGTAGTGTGGTGCATGTTAGTGTAGGTGTGTGTGTGTAAGGGGTGAGGTTAGGACAAGCCAAAGGAAGGAAAGATCGCTCGCGGTCCGTGGCCCGTTTGTTAGGGCACTGCTCCGGCATTCGCCGGGTGTCGATCGGAGAAATCACGGAAAACTACCGATCAGAGCAGCCGGCCGCTAGAATTCTCCTCCAGACTGCAACTGAATTCAGCCTAGCTGAAAAGCGAGTGTCGAAAATCCTGCTGGTGTCGGTACTCGAACCTACGATCTCCCGGTCAGAGGCGTTGCAGTGACATCAGTTGATGCACTGAGCCACCGCTCCCGGTTTATTTTTGGACTTGAGGCTAGATTTGTCTGATCTCTTGATCGCGTGTGTGGTCGATGCTCAGTCCTTGAGGATTTCATGTCATCAGTCATGTCTCGCAAATTTTTGACCGAATTCATGCACACACAAACCAGGTCGAAAAATTGAAAAGTGAAATACCACTAAAGATGATCATTAAAAAATAGAGAAATAGTGCTATCTGTAAAAAAACACAAACAAACAAACTAATGGTGCTACTGAACGGCACACACTTTCTTGTACTAGTTTTCTAATTACTTTGGCCTGGGCTGGCTTTTCGGGTTTGCCTAACTGTCTTCCCAAATTCCATCTCTTGCCGCCCAAATACATTTTTTTTGTGCATTGGCCTACAGAAAATCCTCAAGTCATTTTCCTGGAGAATTTCCTTCAGGAAAACATGTAATTTTCAAAGTTCATTAATTTTAATGAAATTCTGACTCATGCCACATTAAACACATGACATTACATTGAGTAGTAAGAGAAGAAAGCAAATAATAAAGAATATTTACTCGAAGTATAACTTTTTGATAGTGAAATCTTATTTTCCAATTTATTTAATGCCATTTAACAGCTCTATTGTTAAAATTTATATTTCATCTTTCATTCACTGTTTATAGATAGGAAATTGTTACTTCTAACATGGAAATATACTCTTTCTAATCCCATTGCATAATTCTGTCACTTGATGGCTGGAACCCGTTGCATAATGATACTCATTTTGATACAAATTTCATTATGATACAGGTCCGACCAATCACAGAGAAGTTTGCAAACCAAGTTCGATCGACTTTGTACATTAAAATTGCATTTAATTGCATATTATGCTTGTCACTTTTAATTTATTTTATTTTTAGTATTTTTACGTGGAATATTATTGAAAATAAATTGGTTTGTAATTTCACTGTGTTCTTATTTGACTAGCGCAGTGGTAAAACAATGTTACCGGCGGCTGCGGTAGGGAGCTGTCTGGTATGTGGCCTTGGCTGAATCTTGCATACCAATTGCCACGAAACGATTCAATGTAAAAGTTCAAGTTATAAAAGTTACCATAGGTTGTAGAAAAAGTATCCAATGAAACTCGATGTAATGGATATTAATACACTCCTGTGAAGCTTGCCATACTCGCTCGTATCGTAATATCACACTCGTGTATTAATACCCATCGTTTCATAATGTACTATTGTCGTACATGAACCTCGAAGAAGTAATGGCCATAAAAAAACTGATTGTTGCAATGTAAACAAAACACTGGGGCAAGATAAATCATCAATGTTACTGTCTCGCGTATTGAGAATAATTTCGAGAGAATATATTTGTAAATTTCCATGAATGTGAAATAAAAAATAATCTCGTACAAAAGAGTCTTCGGAGTATTAGTTTGAAAATACTTGACTCAACGATGATCGAAAACGCCTAAGTTACAATAGTGGATAAAACTAACATTATGAATGAAACTAACAATACTGCATATAAAAGTAGGTTAAATGCTTCGTACATACCGGTGCAAATAAAAATGTTTATGTACCATAAAATATATTCTTTTATGAAAAAAAAACTTTTGCCAGCACGGAAATTGTTTTGCCAGCAGCAGGTCTTCAATCAAAATAAAAACAAAACAGAAATTGATAAAAAACTGGATCACATTCATAAATACTGACTTGCGCAATGAATAAAATATCTGCGTTTAAATGATCCATCGTAAAATCACACCAACTTTATGAAACAACAGGAGATATGCAATGTAAAAAAATTCCTCACCTCACACCGTGCAAGGAACAACAGAGAAAAATGATTTAAATAAATCATAGTAGACATAGTTACATTAATTAATTCATTTTCCATCGTTTTATAGTTTCTCCTAGAGTGGTAGAAGAAACTATAAAATATAGTGTTATTTCCCTTGCATTAAACATTTCTTCAATGTTATAAATCGTAAAATTAGTAGCAATATTGTGAAATGATTTGCATTAAAAGCGTCTGTGAAACCATAAAATGTAAAATATTGGTAAGTGATAAGTAATTGTCGAGTGCAAATTTAAGTTTTCAATATAATTTAAATGATTCCTGTCTGGTGAACGATTCAGGTGAACCGATTGGAAGGAAGAGAATCGGATCATAAGGCCAGCAATATCCCACTCCAGTACAGTATTGGAGGAGACCAAGGCTAAGGTGTCTCGTAAACCCGAAATCAACCAAAATGGCAATCATGCCAACCGAAAGCTGACCCTAAGTGGTGGCAATCCTAAGTGTGAGAAGCTTATACCCTCTACAGTAGTAGACAAATGTTGCAATGCACCGAGATGTCGCTTACCGTTCTCATCTTCCTCTTTTAGACCAGAAAGTGTATTCACATCCTAACACTTTCAATAACCAAAATAACAGTAAAGAAATAACAAGAAACGCAAAGTAAGGTAAACAAGCACTGAAAATAGAAGAAATAACATTTTTTAGTACTAAACCAAATCATACGTTCTTCCTTTACATATTCATATTTATATGATGTTATTGGTTACATGATCCAGATTATTGTTAGTAAGATAAATACATATCTCTAAATGAAAACCACTGCCTCTGAAACTTTTATCCGTGCTATTTATCCTCAATTTCATTGGCCACATTTCCATTACCGGAGTAGTCATCACTTCTAATTTCTCAGACACGCTTCGAACTTTTAGGCCATAGAGACCTGAAAATTTTCGGAATTCGAAATGAAAGTGAAGAAACCTAGAATTTGATTAAATTAATGTATAACATCAGTATACTTTCTCTAATTAGACATCATTCGTTGTCAAATTTAATTTTTATTGAATTATTATTCAACATTTTGAGCGTGTGATAATGTTCTAATGAAACTTACGAATTCTTTTATTTAATAATTTTTACATTTATCGTGTTGAAGTTCTTGCCTTTCTGCTTACCACTGATTTCTATTGTGTTACTTGTTCGATTCTAATTGATTTTTATGCTTCAATTTGTCTTGCTTCCTTGTTATATATATATATATATATATATATATATATATATATATATATATATATATATATATATATATATCACTTTAACACATATCCTTACTTTCTCGACCGACAATAATTTAAACACATCAATCTGGCTGATAAAAATTGATTGATTGATTAGTTAGTTGTTAGCAGGGACCGAATACCGAAATAATAGCGCTAAAGGTATTTATACCGATATATAAATACCTTTACCTCTATTATAACTTTATTCAAAATACCTTTAAAAATACCGGTATAAGACGTCAAATACCGGTACTTTTAGAGGTATTTTACCTTTATCGGACGCCTATACCGGTAAAATACCTCTATTTAAAGGTATTATACCGGTATTCTGTCATCAAAATACCGGTATTTCAGTAGAATCATACAGGTATTTGGGGGAAATTCATTGTGATTTTTTCCGCTGAGATGGTTCAGAGGAACAACTATTTACACGGCAGAGTTTCTGACCGGGGTGTCCCAGAGTTCGAGTCCAGAGGGTGGCGGATTTTCGACAATAGGAATATTCTAGCTAGGTCGATTTCTGCCGTTGACTGAGAAAGAATTATAGAGGTCAAGTTTCCTGAACGGTAGTTTTCTATGGTTTCTCCGGTCAGTACCTTGACGTAGAGGGTAGTTTTTGATAACTGGGTTCCTCACTCATATGAAAAGCGCCCAGTGCTTGAAAAGCGCTTCCCCCTCCACGACCCTTCTCCCTTTTTCGGCCAACGAGAATGATTCGCAGTTCGGGTGAGATACGAGAGAGACTGAATGCAGTTTTCTCCGTCTCTAGTGCCAATAGATTTGTACAAAATAGTTTAAGTTGGGACATTCTTTCCTTAATAATAAATAAATTATATAATTTTTTAATAAAATACACACACACACACACACACACACACACACACACACATATATATATATATATATATATATATATATATATATATATATATGCATATGTATGTTCACAAAATAATAACTTAAACAGTAAATAACAATTATGAAATGTTATTTAATTAATACACTTTTGTGAGATATTATGAACTAAAGTAACTTATTTTGGCAACATGTATGGATGGTAAGCTATGTTTTTTCATTGAAAATACCGGTATAATACCGGTATAACCTTTATGGACGTCCATACCAGTATAGACGTCCTAAAGAGATATTTTACCGGTATAAAAAAAGAAAGGTATTTGAAAAAGGTATGGAAAATACGGATATTTTACCGGTATTTTTACCGGTATTCAAATACCTTTTCGGTCCCTGGTTGTTAGTGGCCCCGGGCGCGTCATCTGCTGAAGTCATTATTTCCCTAAGTGCAGGGCATGTTGTTTTCCTTGGGAGGAGGCGGTGGTCTTCCCCCGCTGGATTGTGTAATCTGGCGACGACCTACCGTCGGCTAGCGGGGTTTTCCCAAACCTGGTATCTCTCACCAGCAAATCACTGCGCCAGTCGGGTCAAGTTCTAATCTCCCGACCGGTCTGCCGGCATGTGTAGCAGTGTAGTGCATGTTAGTGTGTGTGTATGTAATGGGTGAAGATAGGACAGGGAAGAGGAAGGAAAGACCGCGCGGGGACCGTGGCCCGTATGTTTGGGTACTGCTCCCGCATTCCCCTGGAGTTGATCGGAGAAACCACGGAAAATTACCTATCAGAGCAGCCGGCCGTTAGAATTCTCCTCCTGACAGAGACTGAATTAGCTAACAAGCTAGTGTCAAAAATCCTGCCACCTTCGGGACTCGAACCTAAGTCCTTCCGTACAGAGGCACCACAGTGACATCAGTTGATGCACATAGACCTCTCCAGGCCAATCTGCCTGAGATTGTTCAGGGATACAACGGTTGTCACTGCAGCCTGTCTGACTGGGAGGTACTAGGGTTCGAGTCCAGACGGTCGTGGATATTTGACACTAGATAGCTAGAGTGGATTCACCCGCTGTCTGAAGGATAATTCTAACGGTCGGTTGCTCTGATCGGTAGTTTTCGTGATTTCTCCAACCAATAGTGCAGTTAACACCGGAGCAATATTTTGACAAACGAGCCATGGACCGTGCGTGATTACTCCTTCATCATTCTTGGTTTAACCCTTGCACACACTTACATGCACTTAACTACCACACATGTTAGAGCTTGCCCCGACAAGGGTGGTGGCCCGGAGATACCTAGAGTAGAGGCGGAAAATCCCGCAAACCCACGTGTAAGTTGGAATGTCACTTTCTAGAGGAAAAGGAAATTCCCACCTTTCGAGCTATAAATACGCTACACTTGCAGAATTAATAACCACAGCATTTGAAGCGGTCGCAAACACAAAATAATGAATCAATCAATAAATATAAAATCTTATTCCTATAAAAATCAACTCATAGTTTGCATGGCCATAAACGTTCCCGTGGACAAACGTTGCAAGATATCACTGCCTGCGGTAAGGTGCAGAGAGGTAGATTTCCTGCCTGTTACCAGTTGCGTCGGATTTCCTAAGAAATTGAAACCCTCAAATTGATTAGTAGTCAGTAAATTTGCAGCGATTTGCAGGGAGTTCAGCAATAGAAGCAAAGTGTTTATTTTGACGTTCTGGTGGTTTACTATAGGAATGCTGCTGATTGTTTTTTTAAATACGAATATCATGAGTATATCACATGTGTTCCCGCACGAAAATACATTATCTCATTACCGAGTTTTCAAAAAATATTAATAGTAGACTAGAGTAGGATGGTTGGAATACACGAACTCAGTCTTCATCTTTTGGAAAAGTTACTTTCTTTCCACAGTGTAGTTATGTTCCCTTCTTATGCTGTATATTATGCCTCTCTTCTTAATGGGTTTGGGTCATAATTAAATAATCACGACATTTTTATAATTAAAAGTTCCAATAATTACTTTTTATAGACATTCACAAATACATTTATTAAAACATAAATGATTTTTACATTACAATGGTATCTTGAAACACGAAACAGCGTGGCAACGTTTCAGAGGTCGAGTTGTGCCTCCATCATCAGGCCTTTAACAATATGTCAACTAAAATAAAAAATCTAATAATTAATATAAATAAAATTAAAAAATAATAAAAATTAAAGCAACTTATTTTAAGATAAAATAAGTGTGTTTAACATTATAAAGAATTCACAATAAATTTAAAATTTTTAGATTAATACATATTTACAAAGAAATGGATGAAATATCATCATAAAATTGACCTTGATAGGTGGTACGATGTTGGAAACATATTTCCTATAAATTAGCAATCACAATTACAAATAACAATCACAATTAGAAATAAAATTGTTGTTTGAATTTTATACCTATTTTATTTCAACATGTTCTCAAGAACTATTGACAATTTCTAATGTTTATTGAATTTTAAATTCATCCACGCATGTATTCCATTCCATTCGTTTTAAATTCGATTTTTCAATTTGAATTAATTTAGACCACGAATATCTAAACTTACATGCTATTTTTTAAATTTGAAAATGTTAATGTGTTATATCGAGATTTTTAATTGTGATTGTTAATTTATAGGAAATATGTTTTCAACATTATACCACCTATGAAGGTCAATTTTATCATGATAGTTCATCCATTTCTTTGTAAATATGTATTCATCTAAAAAAATTTAATTTATTGTGAATTCTTTATAATGTTAAACACACTTATTTTACCTTAATATAAGTTGCTTTAATTTTTATTATTTTTTAATTTTATTTATATTAATTATTAAATTTCTTATTTTAGTTGACATATTGTTAAAGGCCTGATGATGGAGGCACAACTCGACCTCTGAAACGTTGCCACGCTGTTTCGTGTTTGAAGATGCCATTGTAATGTAAAAGTCATTTATGTTTTAATAAACGTATTTGTGACTGTCTATAAAAAGTAATTATTGGAACTTTTATTTAGAAAACTCTAAGTAGCAGACAGTCTATTTTTCATCTTTAAATGACCACGACTGAAGATAACATAGAATTTACCTAATGAGCATATCCACATATTAAGACGCATGCTTACTCGCTTGTCGACTACAAGATACACGAAACTCCAAAGAAACTTAGATTGAGGAAGCTATCGAGTTTGAGGATCCTCTAGCGGCAACTGGAGCAAGCGCAAGTTACCCAAACCACTAAGTAAGTGCGCCAACAATTACAAGTCCTTGAGTACATTCTACTGCACCGCCAAACGCGAAGCTACTCTCAAAGAGGAGAGATTATGAAAGAGGTTAAGGAGATTAATCGTGCAAAAATTGGAAAGTTAATTGGAAACGTCACAATGAAAAGAGAATGTCCTCTTATAAAAATCACACTGTTTCATGTTCAATTTGCAAACACACTTCCTGTATATAATACACTCACAAGTAAAAAGTTGTTTACGTAATCAAAAAACAACAATACATCGTTGTCTTACTAACGTGTAGATAGTATCGTCAAGAAAAGCTTTAACACGTTGTAATTAAGTAAGAAAATCTAGTTCTCATTTCGAACATGGTTTGGAGAAATATTTTCAATGTAGTACTAATCAACAAACATTTTTTCTCATTTACAGTAAGCCGTCAGTATTGCAAGTCAACATTAAAGGTTTCCAAGGTTTCGTTGTCACACCCTTAACTTCCCAATAAATCTCTGCTGGGAGTAATTAAGACAAATAATGATCACTAAATCTCTTCATAAAAAAGAAGAATATATTTGTGTTTATTTACTATCGATTTTGAAATTATTTTCTCCAATAGCATTTACAGCATAATTAGATTAATTTCAAGCACAAGAAATTAGATCTCGTTATTCAATGATGAATTTTTTTTCTTTAAGTATTTTATATTTCAAGTGTTACCCATGTAATATATAAATTATGGTACTTTTCTCAAATATATGAATGCAGAATATTTCGATGAATACCAACTATTTGATGTAAAATGAAAAATATGTTAATTCCCTGTGTTTCATTAAATCATTAGATGAAAATGTGTAACCAGAGAATAAGAATCGTGTTCAGGGTGTTTTCGAAATTTTGTATTCAAAATAAAGAATTATAACAAAACGTATACAGACTGATAAGATAAAATATAACGAATTTTAATGCGTGTGTGTTTAACAAAACAGTATTAGGATTTTATGACCCACTCAACAATGCCATTAAATTGGATTACATAACGTTTATAGATAACGTATTGAATGACAGTCCAATAGTTCAATTATGAAAGATATATAATTATCCGTGTACACTCAAAAAATTGGTAAATGCTTTTGAAAATGTATTGCCGTTTAGTTTTTAGTGATTTTATTTACTAATATTTTACTCAATACAACTTTTAACATCAATTAAAAACCATTTGAGGTTAGTTATTTAGTTAATTAATGCCTTATTTTACGTGCCGCTCTTCCGTCTAACGACGCAAATTTCGCTATGCTCCTTTCACCATTATCTAGTAGAGAAAGGAGGTATTATCTGGGGTGACGAAAAAGGCGATTTGAATTTAACTCAGAGGCTTCTTTTAGGATATTTTACATGCACTTTTGAGTATATTGAACATGCTACTACATGGGACAGCCGACTTTACTTCCCCTCCAAAGGAAGGCGTACAAAGAATTATTTCGCCCTACGTGGCCTACTTCCGCAGCACGCCTACTTTCGCCGTGCGTGGATTTTTAATCCACGGTTTCGATCGAGTTTGAACCCACATACTTGGGTACAACAGTCTGGTTCGTCATACCACCTAATCCGCAAGGGGGTTATGTAGATGTTTACGTAGAAATTTCTTTCCTTGTCCCTTTATCCCATATTAATGGTTTTACAAACAACATCGATATCAAAAAAGTTCTATATCTATTTTGAGCCTTGAGAACACATGCTTTGAAGCAACGGCTCGGTTGAATATAAGCACTCGCAGCCAGTGCGCGAAAGCTCCTAGGAGTTCCGGCTGCAGGTACTCGTTGATAAGTGGATGCCGATACGTTTTCGGTAGCACGGCCAATCAAATCGCTCTGCTAACTGACGTCAGTTGGTGCCGCGTGCTCAAGTATCGGAAACCTGTGTCCTACGTGCATGACACTATCAGGTATGTCAAGGTCGCGGGCAGGGTAACGCACCTTATAGTACTTGCGAGCACTGCGTTCAGAGCCGCTGGCGAAAGATTTTAAATAAATTAAAACAGATGATAAGAAAAGATCCATTGAAAGAAAAAAGAAATGATCCATTGAAATGAAATTATACATCCGTGAAATTTGACATTGTTAAATGATATAAAAAATAAACATTCTGAATTAAAAGTATCGTGATTACGCAATCAGTTTACTTAGTAATGCAACCAATGCATTGACTTCTTACGTTCAGATTAAAATGTTTAAGAGACCAAGATTTCTGCCTGTTAAAAGAGCTCTCCACCCGTGAGAGAGATTTATTAATTAATAGAAACTTGTTAATTTATTTCACATTATTGCTACATACAATAAATGAGATATTTAATAAAACATGACACAAAACTAAAACAAAGAGATAATTCGTTATTCAAACATACGGCCAACGGGTGTCCCCCCTTACCATGGGGTAGTTTAATTTTCACGCTTGGGGGGTGAGAGAGACATGTTGTGAACATGACGCATTCCTTTCACCGTAACTAGCAAACTCCGCCTGTCTGAATCTTTCTTCGTCATAGAAACTGAGACTGTTTTAACGGAAAGCTATAGTAAGGAAGCTATTTTTGCCTCGACCGAGAATACAATCCGGGTCCACACGACGAGAAGCTAGTATACTACCCATAAGCCTTCCGAGAGGCTGCATTTTTACATGCCTGCCCCAAGTGACTTTCATGCGTTCACTCCTTTCTGGATTTGGAGGGAAAATGCGAGTGGATTGAGGGGAAGTTTCCCGTGCTCGCCGAAGAGCCGGACTTCTCAGGCGGGCAAGTAGCTCGCGCGTTTGCAGCTGGATCTGCGTGCCTTAAGACCTCATTCACAATACAAAATTCAACGTAAATGTTAAGTAGACGCAAAACCTGGAAATGAGTTATTAACCTGGGAGTTCCAGCACTAGGTAGACTCACGCCAGTGCTCGCAATGTATTTCTCAGATTTAGCTGCAACTTATTATGAATGAGATAAATCTGAAGGTCCATTTACTGAAATACTTGTTTTATTCAGTTTGTACATGTCGCCGAAAGCAATTGTCAATGAATCTTATACTGTAGAATTCTTGTGTAAATACTTATGATGAGAAAGGTAAAAATTGACAAACTACACGCAAAAATCATTAAAAATCTTATTAGTCTATTAAATAATATTAAATACAATTTCCCAACAATTTTCCTTACAATATTAATTACAATACAAGAATTATTTTGAAATGTTCTAAACAAATATATATTTTATTTTTTTCACAAAAAGATTTAATCTTTGTCTTTTTTTTCCATTTTGCAAAGTTCGCATTTTTTTCATTCCCCTAAAGACGTGTCCTGCATAGCTGTCTCTTTTGTAAGAAATTGTGACAGTCGATTGTAGATAAGGCAAATAATCACTTTTTCTGAATAGGCACTTGTCATAGACACGGCTGAGAATAATGCCACGATACGTACCACTCGGGCCAGGAACGCACAATGCATTCGTGCCATTGCACCCAACGTGTATGATAGATATCGCGCAGCGCAGTAATCACGTTTCAACATGCTCATGATTCAGCGAAAGGGTAAAAATAAAAGGCCAGGCGATCTCCGGAAAGTATAATAAAGAAATACATGAAATATAAGACGACAAATGCGTCGCAATAATTCAGGAACATATAATTGCCGTGGCTTGGATCTCACAGATCTATTGCAAGCACTCCCGGATTCAGCGAGATCATTCTCAATGCCTTTACGCAACCGTAGACGTAAATCCGTAAAGGTAGAAGTTCTTTTACGTACGAAGACCAATCAGAGAGCAGCATGAAAGAAAAAAAACATGGTAGATTTCAGATTGTGTTCAAGTAGTTTGTGGTTATGCCATTTTATTACTGTTACGTGCTAAACTAGTTTACGAACGGTTTTGATGCGAATACTGAACTCGAAGTAACAGTTTGGGCTATTTTTCTCTTGACTTTAACTTGAGGTGGTGAATAAAATAATTACGTTCAACGAATTACTCGTGAATGTGGTTCAAGTAAATCCTTGTTTATAAAATAAAGGAAAAGCGAGCACGAATTAATCCGCTACACGCATTTATATGTAAAGGCAAATCGATGGGAAAATCGAAGAAAAATCTAGCAACCATGGTGAAAAGATCTGTCCACCTCGCTAGAAGCGAATAGATCAAGCTTCACGTACGTCAGATACGTTGAAATCTGATTGGTTCAGGCGAAACTTACGTTCCAGATTCGTTCGCCATTGTGTATGCTCGTTTTTACCTGTAATTTTTACTGCTAAGTATACGCCATTACGTTACGTTTAAGTTTGCATTGTGAATGAGGCGTAAAGGCCCATTCACAATGCAAACATAAACATAAGCATGGCGTTAACATAAAAGTGTGGACTACGTCCATAAGCGGACACATTCACAATGCGTTCGCATAAGCACAACACGTAAGACGTTAACTTAATAGCTTGCAAGCTTCATTGTGTCATCATAAGCACAAGCCCCAGCGTCTGTGCGTATGCTTATGTCAAAAATTACAAATGAACCAATCACAGTACGTAAACTGAAAATCGAGTATCGAAATAAGTCGATACACGAACAATCCATCGCAAAAGTTCCACCCCCCCCCCGTTTATAGACTCAGTCGATATATCGAAATGAATTCTTGAATCCAATAGTAATTTAGAATGTCTCACAGCCAACTCTTTATTTTTTGCTTACGTTTCTGTTCGACATTGTGGCTGGTTGGTTTGTTAGTGATTCCAGGTGCGTCAAAAGCTTAAGTCATTAGTTCCATAAGTGTAGTGCACGTTTTTTCCTCGTGAGATGGCGGTGATCTTCCCCTGCTGGATGGCGAGATCCGGCGCCGACCTACCGTCGGCTAGCGGGATTTCCCCCTAACCAGGACTCTTCCACCAGCGGTGCATCGCCCCAGCCGGGACAAGCTCTAAGCTCCCGACCGGTCTCCCGGAATATGTGGAAGTGTAGTGTATGTTAGTGCAAGTGTTTGCGTAAGGGG
The DNA here is from genome assembly GCA_011170035.1 of Teleogryllus occipitalis. Taxonomy (NCBI): domain Eukaryota; kingdom Metazoa; phylum Arthropoda; class Insecta; order Orthoptera; family Gryllidae; genus Teleogryllus; species Teleogryllus occipitalis. The sequence continues at coordinate 95,499 of BLKR01003016.1, read as the reverse complement.
TGAGGATAGGACAAGGAAGAGGAAGGAAAGATCGCGCGCGGTCCCTGCCCCGTTTTTTAGGGCACTGCCCCGGCATCCGCCTGGTGTTGATCGGAGAAATCACGGAAAAACTACCGATCAGAGCAGCCGGCCGCTAGAATTCTCCAGACAGCGACTGAATTCGACCTAACTGACTAGTCAGTGACGAAAATCCTGCCGCCGTCAGGACTCGAACCAAGGACCTCCCGGTCAGAGGCGCTGCAGTGACATCAGTTGATGCACTGAGCTACCGCTCCCGGTCCACATTGTGAATACTTCAGCCTATCACTTATGTTAATGTGTACGTTTATGTGTTATGCTTATGTTTGTGTTTGCATTGTGAATGGGTGTTAACTCGTTGCTGAAGCGTGGCCTGGCGTGCGCGCGCGTTGGCAGTGGTGGACCCGGAGCGGCAGCACTGGGGGCTGGCGGAGGTGCGGCCGGGAGCGCGCCTCTTCTACTGGCTGTACCTGACGCGCGCCGTGCCGACCACGCCCACCGCCCGCCCGCTCGTGCTGTGGCTGCAGGGCGGGCCGGGCGTCTCCGCGTCGGGCTACGGCAACTTCGAAGAGCTGGGCATCGCCAACATCCACTTGCAGCCGCGCAACCTCACCTGGGTGAGAGCACGCTGCCACGTACACTGTTTAGTTGGTTTGGTTTGGTTTTTTCGTGTTTCCGGGCGCGTCAACTACTTCGGTCATTAGTCCCGTTAGTGTAGTGCATGTTTTTTTCTCGGGAGATGGCGGTGATTTTTCCCCGCTGGATGGCGAGATCCGGCACCGACCTACCGTCGGCTAGTGGGGTTTCCCCCTAACCAGGACTCTCCCACCAGCAGGGCACCGCCCCAGCCGGGACAAGCTCTAAGCTCCCGACCGGTCTCCCGGAGTATGTGGTTGTGGTGTGCATGTTAATGTAAGTGTGTGTGTGTAAGAGGGACAGGACAAGGAAGAGGAAGGAAAGATCGCGCGCGGTCAGTGGCCCGTTTGGTAGGATACTGCTCCGGCATTCGCCTGGTGTTGATCGGAGAAACCACGGAAAACTACCGATCAGAGCAGCCGGCCGCTAGAATTCTCCTCCTGACAGCAGCTGAATTCGACCTAGCTGAAAAGCTAGTGTCGAAAATCCTGCCGCCGTCAGGACTCGAACCTAGGACCTCCCGGTTCACTGATTAGTGATTTCGAGCGCGTCAGCTGCTGGGGTCATTATTCCCGTAAGTGCTGTTTTTGTCGCGGAGGTGGCTGTGCTCGTACCCCGATGGATGGTGAGATCCGGCGCCGACATACCCGTCGGCTTACGTGGTCGTCCCCAACCAGGTATCTCCCACCAGCGGGGCACAGCCCCAGCCTGGAGGAGCTCTAAGCTCTCGACCGGTCTCCTGGCATGTGTGGTAGTGTGCATGTAAATATAAGAGTGTGAAAGTAAAGGGTGAGGACATGACAAGGAAAAGGAAGGAAAGATTGCGCGCGGTCCGTGGCCCGTTTGTTAGGAAACTGTTAAGCTTCGAAAACCATCTGGCGGGTTGAAATCAATCATTTTTGTAATTGAAATAATTCAAGGTGTCATTACCAACAATATTGTTTAATTCATCATGAGCAGCTGTCGAAGGGTCAGCCATCATCAAAGGAAACACATGACGGCAGGAAACTGATGTTGATGGCCATCAAAAGCGGGTCTTGTTGAATTAAACAATGTTGTTGGCAATGACAACACCTTAAATTATTTCAATCATTTAAATTCCAACGTCAATTCACCGCTAAACCAATACCTTATTTTGTATCTTGTCTCTTCTTTATCCATCCTATCGAAAGACCATGTTTGATGGACGTTTTATCTCTTTTTGTGAATATCTATATCATGACAACAAGGGATTTTCCCCTCTAAGGAGCAATGGGGTGTGAATTGGTTGATTAATTGACTGGCTTCTTTGGGTATAGTCCCGTAAGAGTAGTGAATGTTATGTAGTGGGAGGTATCGGTGTGCGTCTCTCATTTGAGCGTGAAATGCGGCGCCGAGCTCAACTTTTGCCTACGGATACCTAAGCCGACAGGCCCTGTCCCAGCTGTGACAAGCTTTAAGCTGCCGACTGGTCTCCTCACATGTGTGTGTACTTACATAATGGAAGAGAAGGGGACAAAGACAATAAGGAGACAACGTGCACGTCCCATGTTACATTACTTAAGATACGAGTACATCTCCGCTATTCGTTTAGAAATGATAAAAATATGTCATGGAAAATCTCGGATCAAAGAAACCAACCGCTAGAGCTACAGACAACGGCTAAATTAGATCTAGCTGTCTAGCTACTGTAACAATTATTACACTGCCTAGACTCAAACCTTAGAACTTGCCGATCAGAGTTGTTGCAGTACCAACAATCGTTACCTTGAGCCAACCGAACCGGTAATACTGTGTGAAGACGAACAGTCGCTGTTGCGATGTACTGATCAGCTTACCGGGTGACGATGGTGATACACACAGACCCTTTTCCTTCGGAATGCTTTCCGCGCCCAATGGACGCTCTACGTTGGGTGGTTAATCATGACCACTATTCTCATTTATAATCGTATTTGAAGTAGGAAGAAATTGGACGTTTTCGATGTGCTCTTTAAATACCCCCCTTACTTAGATGAGATATTGCTTCCCGCTAGTGTAAGCATTTTCTGGGTTTAACTTATTTGCCTTATTTAATATATCTATCATTCTTTTTGTTATGGTTTCTTGACACACCTGTTTTCAATCTATTATCATTATCTACAACATCTCATAACAGAGAAGTTTCCAATAACTTTATATATATATATATATATATATATATATATATATATATATAGAGAGAGAGAGAGAGAGAGAGAGAGACAGAGAGAGAAAGAGAGAAAAGAAGGGCTTCTTCTATACCAGCAAATTTCATAATTTTCCGAATTATTAATTAAGTTAGATTCATGACTCGTTTCGTTTGAATAACATTCGTAATTATTTTCCGAATAATTTAGTTATTGATTTGAGTGCCAGGAAATAATTTCGACTCTAACCCGGATGTTTCCTACGTAATTTTAATATTTCTCATCCAAAATTATGTCGTGCAAGCTCAGTTAATTGGGTTCGAAGTTCATAATTGTTACTACTTACTCTGCATCCCATTACTCAATCTGCCATCCATATGGAGTGGCGAAGAATCTGGAAATCTTATCAAAATATCTACTACTGGATTGCACGTAACGAATAATGATAATCAGCTTTCTTTTGAAGTAACAAATTGGAATTTATTATAATGTGAAATAAGATTCTAATAAAAGTTAAACATGAATTGTTACATCGTTAATCCAAAATGAAATTATCTTTGGTCATGACCAGCTCTCTCTATCTTGTAATAATTATAAATCAACCTTGTTATGCTCGCAGATCTTCTCCATTTGATGGCGCCCCGTAGAATCTTCTCCGTCGTCGCAGCAGAATCCTCCTTCTTCATAAAGTCCTCCGCCTAATGTTCGCGATCAAGTTAAAATTAGAATTCCTTCGTGTTTTCCCACAAGAACATTTTATCCTAATATAAGAAATGATAGACTTAATTATGCTACAAGTTATTGCATCGGATTTTGTTGTCCATCTACAGTCTCTCCTCGACTTGGTAAAATGTCAAGAGCCCACCCGCTCATTACCGCGTTGCTACAAAGAGTGTCACTGTTCTTCCTAAAACCCAAAGCATCTGCACTCCATATCATCCTCTTTTGTCAAACAAAAGAGTACTATTTCTGCCTTCGCCCGGTCACATTCACATCATCTTCACCTAGAGAAAATGACTTTAACGCCGGTTGTTTACTTGTCACATAGCGACTCCTCCCGCGATCGTCTATTGACATCTATATTCCACTTCAAATTAATGACATGCATAAACAAAAATGGTTCGTCATTTTGATATCACAATATATATGCAAATCTGTTTGCGTGAGACAATATAGGAGTTTTTAGAGTTGTAAAAAGCATACGATCAATATTCCTTCCAGAAACAGAACGGACTACAGACGTCAATGTTCAACTCAATCAGTATTCTGTGTAAAGGGTATCACGTAGGAAATATCATATCTAAATGCCAGCACGTTAATCTACACTCGTTTATTTCCATCTCGAGGAAGGGTTTGACAACTCTGACACTTCATAAACGATTGGGAAAGGATGGTAAACCATAGGTTTTCTCGAGAAACTTCCCATTTTTCCTTCTTCTCATTTCTCTGTTATTACACTATCATTCATATTACATTTATATCTACTCATAAAGGTTGCGATGGCTCAGTAACAGCACTGGCATCTCTGAAACGGCGCAGAGAGGGAGATCATAGAATTGGAGACCCGTCATTGATGGATTTTAGACGCTAGCTAGTGAATTCAACATCTGTATGGATGGGAATTAGAGTGCCCGGCTGCTGTGAATGGTAGTTTTGCGTGAATCTGATCAAGACTAGGAAGATGCTAAAGAAGTACCCATACAAGTAGAGCATGGATCACGCGAAACATTGTTTTCTCTCCTCCTCTCCCCTTAAACACACACAAACACATACGTGCTAGAATTTATGACACATGTGAGGAAGCTCTCAGGAACTTAGTGGAAATCCTAGAATTCCAGTAAGGCATTGCCTCGCTAAGATATCTTGAGTGGAAAACTCCACAAACATTCGTGTAGGGCTGCTCTGGATCTCACGTTCCATCAGGTAAGAAACACCTCCACCTTCCTGGATATAATGTTCACTGGCGGACTGTTATGATACTAATGACCGTAAAAGTCGACGCGCTCGGAAACACTAGTAATCAACCCACTATCTACTGATATCCATCGTCCATCTCTGGTGTAGGCGCAAGCCACACGTACAGAAACTAATTAATTTTCCGCGCGCTATCCGTGCGTAGGTAAACGACGTCAACGTGCTGTTTGTGGACAGCCCGGTGGGCACGGGCTTCAGCACCGTGGACGGAAACCACCTGCTCCCTAGCTCCAACCAGCAGGTGGCGGACGACCTGGTGGCGTTCACGCGCATCTTCATGAGACGCTACCCGGACTTCATCGCGACGCCGCTGTACATCTTCTCAGAGGCGTACGGCGGCAAAATGGCGGCGCAGTTCGCGTTGCAACTGTCGCGCGCCGTCTCCAAGGGCGAGGTGCCCGCCAACCTCAAGGGGCTCGCCATGGGAGACCCTTGGATCGCGCCCGTCGACGCCATCCAGTCGTGGGCGCCGTACCTCTTGTACCAGGTGCGTGAAACGCTAACAAATTATAGTTGCTTTCTCGCTAGGGAGGAGAAAGAAAGTTGTGTGATACTGCACGAAAAAAATGGCGAATGGTTGTCAGAAAAACTTAATACAGGGCCTTGGCAACGAAAAATTGGATAAATCCTATTGCTAAATGTAGAAAAAATCCTCTATCACATTGTGTAGCCAGAATCCATGCTTTTTTGAGTCATTGATACCGTGAAATCGAATGACGGCAAAACGTTTGTCCGTCCGTCTGTGAAGAAAATTCTCGACTAAACCATTGAGCCAATTTTCTTCAAAACGTACATTACCCAAGCGATCTGGCGGATGTCGTGGCCCCTTGAAATTGAAACCGATGTTTTAATTTTGGGGGTACTTTACAAGAAACCCTGGCACATTTTTTGAATTAAAGCTCCTTTTCTTACATTTTGTTGTTGGATGGTGTGAATGAGTTGAATGGTGTGAGATGTTTAAGAATGGTGCAGGTCTCATGTTCGTTGAAAAACCTGATTTTTCGAAAATGGCAAAAGTTCAATATTTTTCGGAATCTTCTTACAACTAAAATATTAAAGATAGAAACTTTTCCCTTTATGAAATCTGTTCCTTAAAATATATTTTGAAATAAGGTCACGTACAATTTTTTCGAAAATTTGATAACTTTTTGCGTAAGTTTGCGTGAAAATATGGGGAAGAAAGTACGTGCTCTTTTAGCACTAGTTGTTATTTGATTCCTCTATTTCTCTCTATTCTCTTCCTCTCTTCTCTCTTATTCTCCGCTTCTCTCATAACATTCAGAATGTCGGCAGAGATTCTTTCTTCGTTTAGAAAATTCGTCGGTTCCAGTTCGCAAACAGCAGCAGTAATATCAACCACAACATTAGCAGCAAAACTTACCACAAACAATAAAAAGCGTTCTCGAAATCTAGATTTCGCACACACTTATTCATAAATGCGGAAAATGTCTGCATGGAAAAATACTGCATGCAATCATATTATATTATTTATGATTGATAAATAAATTTGTATTTGCAGGATCCGGGATTCGATGTTCACACGGAAATGTTTTGTCAGTCGCTTTAATTCTGTACCAACAAAATACAATAACGAAAAAAATTAACAAAATAATAACTTATTTTACGGCGGCTTTTCTCCGCGTCATCCCTTGGAGGAAGCTGCGCCGACCGCGCAGGAACGGGCAACCTTGGCGGCGATACTACTTGCGCAGACTGAACGATGACCTTGCTTCCCTCCCTGGTGCCATAAACAGCTGAAGGCAAAAGATCGCAGCGAGCACTTATGACAACATTCCCAGCATTAAAACTTCGTTGGCGCGAAACATAAGCTAGTAGCTTTCATAGTAAAGAACGTCTGTACAGATTTACTGTCAGTATATGAAGAAATGGCAGAGGCAGGTTCAGGTCCTTCAAGGGAGGCACCTAAAACTCCCAAAAGAGTTAGGAGGACGAATCGTAGAGGCGAACGCAAAATTATAGAAAAAGTTGTGAAATCTTGTGAAGTGGAAAAGAAGAACAAGATGTTGTTGCATCCTATCAGTCATGCTGTAGATCGACAAGAATGCTTGTCAAAATTAGCAAAGATGTACACAAGCCGACCACTTACATACATTTTAATTCATCTAGTGTCCCCGCTGTTGCCTACCCAGAGCGATGACCTGGCCGCAAACGTAGCAGGTTTGACTTTCATCTACCAAAGGTTGGCATTACTGAAAATACTCTAGTGTCTGTCTTTGTAACTAATACCCCCACTCCGCCCATATTTCGTCAATCTATCGTTCAAGAAAAGTTGCGCGAGTGGTAACTTGCTCACCGGTGGCAGCGAAGTGACTCACTGCGGGACAGGCCCCAAAGGCCACAGCGGCGCCTACTGTCCCCTCATCTATGGCCAGGATCCCATCGTTCGCTCGTCCTTTCGGGTGCCGGCTATGCCACGGAATCTGGCACGTCGCGAGCAGCATGTAGGTTGTTTCGAATACACAGATGCTCTGCTGCCGGGCTCGGGGTTGGAACCCCTGCCCCCTGGTGAAGGTAAAGGGGAGGGACTGCGCCTCTCCACTAGGGGACCGGCGGGCCGTAACCCCAACTCGGCTTCTGATTGGGGTTTTCCACAAATCTGATCTTTCATTTCTGTAGATTCATTATCCCAGTTCATGACTTACGTCTGCAGGTTATCCAATACCTCCAATATACAATATTAATGGTACAAATACTGCAACAAAAGTTTTAAAAAAATTCATAATTAAATTAATTGATATAATACTGAGAAACAAAAACGGGTAAAATAATTACAAAACATCCATTCACTACATTTTATAAGGTAAGGTAGGTTGTTCTCACTTTAGGAAATTCTTACTACAGTTATTACTTTTAGATAATATAAAGAGTTTTAGCTGTGTATACTATATTTTACTTCTATTGATGGTAAATAAAAATATATTTATTTATGAATTATTCTTACTTCCGATTTGTGTCTTGCAATGTTTAAACTGTGGTTTTATATGCAAGTTTGCATATACTTAATTCCGTGGCTCTTTCTGTTAGCAAGGTTGATCTTATTTCTAGATTCTTCGCAAGATCATCTGCATCCTGGTAAAGTTCCTCAAATCCCTCTTCACACCTGAAGTCCACAAGGTAACTGAACCGAGAAATAGTCACGGTAGGATGACATCAGGATGTCGATCAAACCTTGTTCATTTTATATAATTAGAAACTGTGATGCGTGAAAAAACAAGAGCCGCACAACCTCACTAGATATGCTTGCTAACACAATTATGTTCATTATCTTTTTAAGCAAGTAATACAGACATCCAAATTCTGGAATACGCAGTACGGAGTACAAAATATGAAATTTTCAAGATCTGCCTGTGAAAGTACAACACATTGTACTTATCCCTTGTAAAGCTATACTTTCGTGGCGTCGAGCGAAATTAAAGGTTGCCGCCTAGATACTCATCTGGTTATATTTTGTGCATAGACGGCCTAAACAGTAAAACGATATTTTGAATGATGCAGACAATGAAAATAAATATAAATAACCAGTTTGTAGAATGCACAATAAAAACAATGAGACTTTAAAATGTGATGAACTAAATTAAAAGGGTGCCAATGACAGTACATGTAAAAAATATTCTTTCTGTCGAAAGTGGATGCCTGAAGAAGCCAAAACTGCACCCCTACAATATTTCACCATAGTTTCAAAATGTGAAGAGATTTTAAAATGTGAAGGGGTTTGCAGGTTGGATCACCCTGATACTTTTTTTAGGAGAAATTTCCTTGTGAAACAAAAAACCTGAGCAAGCTTGAATTGTATGAATTTGTCATTTGTCATGAATTCTACAAATGAAAACTCGCTCTCCATGGCTGAAAATTTTGTTCATTGAAAGCTATTAAGAAATGACTTAAAATCTCCTTTCATAAGAAAAAAAGTAACTAAGATTTACTTTCATAAGCAGATTGCCTGTGTTGTTTCAAATTATGTAGTTGTAGCAGTGCTATGACGACTCTGCTTGAATAACATGGACGATTGAATTGTAGCTTTAAAAACTGACGTAATAATGGTTGTCTTGGAGTGTTATGACAAAAGAGATCTAATAACGTCACGTTTAACTGTGGTACTTCGTATTTGAAACTTCAACGCGGTTTTTAGGGTGAAATACATTTCATTTAGATCTCGGTGTCATCTAACGGTGACTTTTTCTTGTTTTATTATCTTGCACTTGTTTTATACCTCTATAGTGCAGTTTAAATACACTTTTTCTACTCCCATTGTATAACGCTGCCATTAGTTAGCTGCAACCAGTTGCATAATAATACTCATTACGATACAGATTTCATTATGATACCGGTTCTTCACCAATCACAGAGAAGTTTACAAACCAAGTATTGACACTTTAATAATCATTGAGTATCGTTCTAGTAAATGTTTTGTTCGATTGTGTACATTAAAATTGCATTTAATATTATATATGTTAATTTCTTTTATTATCAGTAATTTTTACGTGGAATATTATTTAAATTAATTGGATATAATTTTACTTTGATCTTATTTGACCAGGTGGTGTAAGAGGGAACATTTGACTGACGTTAAGATCAGAATGCAAGTTCTTGTATGTTATATGTTGCTGCCGTGTGCTTGTCCTTAAAAACCGGCCAATTCCGTAGTTTGAAATGTATAGTGAATCAGAGGATGAGTTGGCGCCTCCTAAAATAAAAGAAAAATGGAAAATGGTGACTTCAGAATTATAGCCGCAACTTTTGTACTCTCTCGCAGGCGGGCTGGTAAACCAAAGCCACCTTCGGCAGGCAAGATAGCTGTCCGTTAGGTGGCCTTGGCTGAATCCTGCATGTCTAATGCGACGAAACGATTCAACGTAAAAGTTTAGCTTATAAAAGTTATCATAAGTCGTGGAATAAGTACCGTATGAAACTCGATGTAATGGGTATTAATACACTCGTGTGAAGTTTACAAGACTCGCTCGTACCTCTGTCGTATCGTAATATCACACTCGTGTATTATTACCCATCATTACATCATCGTTTCAAAATGTAGCTTCTCCATTCACAAAAATGTGCATCTTTCGCAAACTTCAGATTACAAAATGTGTCTAAAGTCAATAATTTATTTTTCAATGTATTGAAGCGTATTGTTAATGGTTTGTTAATGGTTTCAAAATATGTAATTCTATAACAGGTGTGAATATTTGTTCAATTCATCTTTTTGCGAAAGCACGTTGGACGATTAGTTCTTAGGTTACATTAAATCAATGTAAATGGAAAATATAAAATATAAGAGATAATAAGTGAATTAGGCAAGTAAAAGTACATAAATATTAAAGAAATAGTTCTGAAAAACGATTAATTAACGAATAATTAACGAAAAATGATTAATAATATTTTCCAACTGGCCAACATAAATAGATACTTATAATTATGAAAAACCGAATAGAAAGTCATAACAGCAAAATACTTTAATGAACATTTTGACGTATTAGTAAAAAAAATGACTCGACCGATTCCGGAATCATCGATGTTTCTTTGCTTCTAGTGTTTGGAGACTTCAAACTTGCCACTCATTCTCTTTGCATTGTTGCTCGCAGGGCCTGGTTCACCAGACGATCTACTCACTAAAATACAAGTGCACAACGCAGTGTTTGGAACCTTCTAACTTTCCATTTATTCTCTTTGCATGCTCCGCCCGTTTGAGCAGATCTAACCAGAATACACAAACTAAATGTGTTCAGAGTCTTCTAACATTCCACCATCCTCTTTGCATCTTTGCTTGCAGGATCAGTTTGGTCATCTCTCAACAGAATACACGGTCGAAAATGTGTTTGAAGTCTTCTAACATTCCACAATCCTCTTTGCATATTTTGCTCATAGGCTTGTTTTGATCAGATCTTCCCGGAATACACGATCGAAAATTGGTTCGGAGCCTTCTAACATTGGACGCATTCTGTTTGTATTGTTTCTCGCAGGGCTTGATAGATCAGAGGGGCCACGACCGCATCATGACGGCAGCCCAGAACGCGCAGAAAGCAGCCATGAGCGGACAGTGGAGAACGGCGACAGCCCTGTGGAACGCCACCGAGTGGTTGGTGATGAAAGAGACGGGCGGCATCAATACGCGCAACATCCTCACCCGCATCCCAACGGACGTTCGGCACGCACTCGGCAGCATCACCGACAGTAAGTTCTAGTAGCGCACCCGTGCGACAACTCTCGCATGTCAAACCCCACCATCTTCGCTATCCTGCCATTCCCATATTAACCCGGGAGAGCACGCAACAGATCTGGGAGATTCAAGTCACGGCAATTTGATGTTCCTGAATTATTGCGACGGATTAGTCGTCTGATATTTCCTGTATTCCTTCATTGTACCTTTCTGAGATCGCCTGACCTTTTATTGTTATCCTTTCGCGGAATCATCTCCCATGAGCATGTTCAAACTTGATCGCTACGCTGCGCGATATTCGACATATAAGTTGGGTGCAATGGCGCCAGTGCTTTGTGAGCTCCTGACCTGAGCGATATGTACCATGGCGTTACTTTAAACCGTGTCTATTATAAGTGTCTTTTGAGAAAATGGAATAATTTGCCTTATTTACAATCGAATGACACTATTTCTTCCCAAAGAGAAAGAAGATGTGCATTAAAACGTCTGTAGGGAAATGAAAAACATGGGAAACTGGCAAAATAGAAAAAAGACAAAGACTTCCTAAATATTTTTCTATAAAAGTACAAAATATATTTGTTTAGAACATGCCAAAATAATTTGAGGAAATTCTATTTCATATTATTAAATATGTTCTTTGATGCTTAATGATTTTTGCGAGTACTTTGTCAATTTTTACCTTTATCATTATAACTCTTCAGACAAGAATTCTGCATTGTAATATTCATTAACAATTGCATTGAGGGACATATACAAACTGCATAAAATATGGTATTCATTCAATGGACATTCAGATCATTCGAATTTACGGAAGGTTGCAGCTATATTTGCGGGATACATTGCGGACACTGGCGTGAGTCTACTTTTTTCGGGCACTCCCGGGTTAAGCCCCCTCATCCTACATCACTTGTTCTGTATGTCTCCTTGTAACTGATAACAACCCTTATCAATACAAACTATTCTTATTTAATGTTATTACCGAGCATAGATGTACACCTGTGTAATTCAAACGCGTATAATATCAAGTAATTAGTTAATTTACACATACAGTTGTAGATTCTACAGGCTCTGAACAGGTGGGGCAAAATCGAGAAGCGTCGAGCCAGGAAAAATGTAATAGAATGATCTCGTTGTAAATATTACGGTGTGAGGAACAATCTTTGAGGCCTTTGACTTCAAAATTTTAGTTGCAATGGCCCCAAAACACTTCGTTTAGGAGAATAAACGACGTGTTGCGGGATGCATTTGACATATTTTGATGCGTTTTTTAAACAAATCCTTCATATTATTAAAGTCAAAGTTCAATTCGTCACGTCTCCACGAAATTTTCTCTTTTGAGACTTTATTTATAAAGATTGGTTGCATGAGAGAGCCACAAAGAGTATGTACACTACTGAAATAATATAGGGGACGATACTTCGATTTGTATATTAATGGCACCTTAAGGCCAAGTTACGATGTGTTGCCACACACTCGGGAGACAAGCACTTGGTAAGCACATGGCTGCGGCCACCAGCCCCGTTCGCGAACGTTCCACACTGTAGTGACGTTGAAGCTCCTTATTGGAGACTGCTTTTTCACTTTCTGTCTCCTACTTGAAATTGAGATACCATTATAAAAACTCGAGGTGTAACATCGTTTTACTTAATATCTCTCTCATATAATACTTTGTATAATAGAGAAAATGTACTCTCAGAGAAAACAAAGCCGTTTTTGCCACAAAAATGGTTTTAAGTATCCTTCATTCCAAAAATTCTATTTTTCATGCTCTTGAAATTGTATTGAATACGTAGTGTCGTCAAAATCCATGTTTCTTGGGTTCTCAATACCGACAAAATGGTGTTTTGCTTTCGCGTTCGTCCGTCCGTCTTATAAATGCATGCGCGCAAACCGTACACAGGATTTTACCAAATTTCTTATTCCCTTATAGACCTGGTTGATGTTGCTGACCCTTGAATTTGAAAGGAAAATTTGAACTTTTAAAGGGGGTTTACATTAAAACATCAACATTTTCGAAATTTTGTCACAAATGGCTCCATTTATTTTTTTTGCTCGAATCAGGTGAAGTAAAGTATACGTAGTAAAGGGCTTTCGAATATAGTAATAATTTAAAGAACTTTGCCTAACAAAAAGATGATGATATGTATGTCGAGCTGCCATTGCAGTGAACAGTTATTGGTAATAGATGGAAAGATACTCTCATTCAGATGATGGAACTTCACAGATTACCAAATCATTTTGGTGACAATAAAGATCACTGCAATGGTGGCGATTAGGCACAGACACTGACTCGTACGTCAGTGACTTCCTGTCGACCGCTTCTTCTTACGGAAAATATGTCTTTCTCAACAACGATGATAATAATAATAATAATAATAATAATAATAATAATAATAATAATAATAATAATAATAATAATACAATTCTTGGAAGGTCTATTAATTGGAATCAATTATTAGATTGATGACAACTACTACGAATTATCAGCCCTTCTCAATAATAACAATTTAACATTTATTCATATTACTTGTACTTGGCAGTTCTGTCAAATTTCCGTGAATTTCTTTTCACTTTAAACATTGAAACACCGTACGGGTTTGATTATAGGTCGTATGTTTACATTCATAATTATGTTCTAATCTTGATTGTTGGCTTCTCAGTTGACTGACAGAATGAAGTTCCCGGGATCCTTGGTGAACCAATTTTCGTGTCCTTTTCTAAATAAAAATGTTCAGATTATCCTCAATGATTGCTATAATTAGATTTAATAGTCCCACAAATCTAACTCTTAACTGCATACATAAATACCCTTAGGGAGAATGTAAGAGTATTCTTAGGTATATTGGTTTAGTGGTGAGTTGTAGTTGACATTTACATAATTGAAATGATTGAAGGCGTTGTCATTATAAACAATACTATTTATTTCAATAAGAGCAGCTTTCGATGGCTTAGCCATCATCATCATCAGTTTTCTGCTGTCTGGAAGCCACAAAAGGCTTCTGCTGTCTGGCAGTCGTTTTTGTGACTTCCAGACAGCAGAAAACTGATGATGATGATGGCTAAGCCATCGAAAGCTGCTCTTATTGAAATAAATAGTATTGTTGACAATGACAACACCTTAAATCATTTCAAGTAACCTTAGGTGTTGAAAATATAAATGAGACTGATGAAGGAAGAAATAATGAAGATCCACAAGCTAATGAGGAGTCTGTGAAGACGAATTCTGATGAATCCTGCCTCCTAGTGTCTGAGCAATTCTCTTAGGCTATGCATTACGAAGCCAGGAAGACATAATATCATGATATCCCCTAATCCTCCCGACCATGGATCCCACGAGCGAGATATGGCTCGCGTACAAATGCAGCGATGGAAGCGGTCAATAATTTGCAAGAACAATCGACATCGCTTGAGGAAGTGGTGAGCTATATGTCTTGCGCAGCACTTGCTGTTGTACAGGGACTTGGAAAATCTGCAAAGGATCAATTGAAAACATATAAATAAAAGTGTTCAGAATGTCCTCAACGATTGCTATAATTAGATTTAATATTCCCACAAATCTAACTCACGGTCGCGACTTTCCCTATCTGTGTTTCGTATGAAACACCTACTGACTATCTTCATCTAATTATTGGAAAATTCTTCCATCTACAAAACTACTCTGATGCATCTCTGCTCAAAACATGGAATCTATTTTATTTCAGCTTCTATTATATTAATCCAAATTCCCAATTACCATTTAATATCACAATTTACACGAGACCAAGCTCCCAAACTTCTAACTAAACAATTCCCGGCTTATCATAATCTACATTAAACCCAGCCTACGTTGAAAACTCGATCGCACCTCACCAATCGCTTACGTGTGCTCTCGACGAAGTTTTTCTAGAGAATGAATTCAGGCGACCTTCCTGGCGATCACGACTATCCAAACGCCCTCTTCACATTTTATGCAAATCATTTGTTCGGGGCCGTGTCCATTTTCACCTCATTGACACCCAGCATGGAATATTAACTCTTGTTGATCCGTAGTCCTAACAACGCGTATTCTTTGACCAAAAACGATGCCATATTCCAACGCTAAATGTTGATTTTATCATTAAAAACTAATTCCAAGCTTTTTGGCTTATCACAGTATCATACGAATATGTAATAAATGTCTTCTCCAAAGAAAACTTTAGCTTCGTAGATAGTCTTAAATCCGGTCATTTTACTATAACACACACGCACACACACACGCGCACACACACACGCGCACACACACGCGCACACACACACGCGCACACACGCGCACACACGCGCGCACACACACGCGCGCGCACACACACACACACACACACATACACACACACACACATATGGGAATGGGAAATGTATGGTAATTTTAACATCCTGTGGATAAATAATATTATTTTGTGACAGCCAATATGTAGTGTAACCTCAATTCATACATAACCTCTAAATCCTAAACAATTACTTTAATTTATTCCTGACATATTTGAATTAACTTGAGAAAAAAATAACCCTTAAGTTTCTACCATATTATTTATGGTTCTACGGATAATTCAACTTTTCATTACTTCCACGCTCATTGTATGTTAGTGTTGGATTCGTGTGCGCGATGGCGGCGAAAACTATGTATCGTGTAAGTTATGCACACGTTTATCGTAGACGGCAAAACAGAGAGAATGATGGGACCCGTCAATCGAAATCCCGTCATTTCATACCGGTGCATGTGCAGTACAATTCTCACCAGAAATGTCGTGTTACGTCTTTCAAATTCACGACTTGCAAAAAGTCTCTATTGAATGATATGTCTTCCGCTTTACAGGTTCACAAGACGTATTAACTTCTCCAAATACTAAAAAGTCATGTTGCTAATATCTTTAGCAAATCATTCCTACTATTGCATGAAACCCACAACGTGTGCAACCGAGAACCCACCATCTAGCCCCCACGACCTTGCGAAGAATTCTGCTTGTTTATTCCAAGGTCCACTACCCCTATGATGAGTGGCGAGCAGTAGCGTAACAAATTTAACATTGCGCTCTCCGTCATATTGTAGGCAAATGTGGGATCATTTAAAACTATATGTCTTAACGCTCTTTTCACGGGATATTACGGATTTAAAACTTCAAAAATCACATTGTTATCGTTCCTATACACTATAATAAATAAATTACGAAAATTTAAATGTTTTAAAAATAACGTAATTGGAAATAGCTCGAACGATTTGACTTTCAATTCAGGGAAGATAATTTCATCATTCTTGCATCGTTTTGTTGCCGTCCTTAGCTAATGCATAGTTTCTTTTTCTGAAGGAGAGATTAAAATTATTCTTAAAAGTGAAAATGATTTAAGTAAAGATTGGCACATAAAAATCTTCATTCTCATAAATGCTATGAAACGACCAAAACTCATGTAATCTGTCTTCTAATTTTTACTTTCTCGTATACGTAGTATACGGAGCAATATACGTAGTATAGAGAACGTTATGTAATGCTGTGGCAAAAAACGGTGATTTTTGGAAAGAAAATCTCGTACTGTGGGGCCCGCAGAAAATATGGATAAATTATGTTCTAAACTGCAGAAAATTACCCCCTTTAACACGATATGTAGTCAGATTTTTAATATTACGAACAAGTTTTCAAATTAATAAAATACTTTTGGTATATAACGAATATATTTTCTCACTCCGTGTGCAGATATGCTAGGACCAAATTAAAGTATACGTTTCAATTAGATGAAAAATGCTCATGTTCTAAATGAAACATGTTTTGGTCGTATCATTTGAGTTATTGAAAGTTGCTTCTTGTAACCCTAATGCTTCTTTATATTGGCCTTGAGGTCACAGTAGCATGAAGCTCTCATTATATATTTTTAATGATCCGCAAATAATAATCTTTGTATAGTAAGATACAAGCACTTCAAAGTAGTAATTTACATGGGAAATACCCAGAACTTTCGTCGTGTACGGACACAACATGCCTGTCAGCACCTGCTAGGGAACTAGTTGCCTACAATATGGCAGCCTTCGATTTTTAATGCTACACTAGTGCTACATGTGCATCTAGGTAATACTATCCAATATATTTGGTTTATTCAGGGTCTTCTAGCAAGGGACGCCGTTGCTAGGTGGGGACACATGTCAATAATATATCGCAATATTACAAATGCAACTATAAAAGGAAATCCACAAATCAATACGGATCTCGAATATGCTCTCGAAACGCCCTTGTATCATATAAAATATTGTGGAGAGCGTTAAGTCGGCCGGGCCTATAAGACCCGTTTTATGCAAAGATATATAGATATTTAGATATGTAGTTATTTACTTAAAAAACAGTAAAATATTATTATTAATAATAATAATATTTAAAAAATTGCGAGATTAACATTTGAAAAACTAGATATTTTCGTTCCTGAGTTATAGAAAACTTATTTGTAACGGTAAACAAACTGCAGATTGGATATATCTCTATTGCTAACAAAATAGAAACTCAACTTAAGTTCTACTACTACTACAAGCAAAAGAAGAGCTCAACAAAATGTGCGTATAGTGAAACTACATTTACATCCAGAAGCAAATCAAGGGGCCATCTCAGCATTTGCTCAATGGATCACGGAAACGACAAAAACCCGATCGAAGTTGGGGTCATTGACACGAAATACTTGTTACCGGCATATTAAGTCTTTTTTTAATTATACAATGCAAATCAAAACTCATTCATTATACCATATCATTATTTTCTTAAAATAAATATTATTTTTGTTATTGATGATTAGTATAGCCTCTAATTATTTAGAAACAGTTATGCAGCAGAAAATATTTTACTGTTAACTTAAATTTGTGTACAGATCTTAATTGTTTAACCAGGCCATGCGTTGTAAAGTAACGTACATGTATCGTATGTGGATTTCTTGTAGTGAGCTGTTGATATTGACACCTGATGAACATGGTTTTTATGACGTATGTTGTAATTATAATTATCAGTATTACATTAAAATATGTTCCCACCGAAAGTAAGTCAGTTTTGACAAATACTACAGATTCTTAAATGAATAGGCAAGGCAATGGTAAGATTCCAAGCGCAATAAAGGAAGCTTGCAGGGATCACGTGGATGGCATTTTTTCGTTATTCGGATAATTTTCTTTTGGAATCTAAAGGTCTGGGTATTAAAAGAAGAGCTTCCCCAGAACATTATGCCATATCTCAGGCGAGAATGTACATTTGCAAAATACGCGCAACGAGCTTGAGAATTTGAAGAAGATGGATAAAAAGGAAGAAAAAATCTTATGGTCACGCTCTAAATCGTTCAATTGATATAGTATACTTTGAAGTACGCACAGATGATGAAAATCGACGGACTGATACCTCCAGGTTCTTTCCACCGCCATCACCTCCAGCTCCTTTCACCAGAAACCGTACACTGGAAGTAATTAACGCGCCGGGTTTTCAAAACCTCATTTATACATCAGCAAGCTAACGTTTTCAATGGCAATGCATTTGACCTTAATCAATAATCAATCATTAGTAACAATCGCAAAAAAATGTAATTGAGATGTCACTGTCTTCCAATGGCGAGCAGTGAACGTGACGTCATCCGCGCGGAGCTGTGCAACGCTGACGCGAAGTCGGTGGGCGCGGGCGTTGGACAGCGGCCGTGAGTCGGGTGGTTGCAGCCGGAGGCGGCGGCGGCAAGTGCGCCCGGAGCAGCCCGGTCGGCCGGTGGCACGCACGCGGAGGCATCGACGGAAGTGGTTGCGTCAATTCCCAGACGGTGCCCCGCCGCAGCGCCAGATCTCGTCGCGGGGTGCGTGAGATAGACGTTCGAAGCGAAACAGTGCTATTCTGCGGTTTTCACGGAGTTGCGTTTGAAGGATATCAGCTGTTTCGGTGTCATTCAATCGGAAGGCCGAACGTCACCATTATGACGTCACGGTAGTGACGTGTAAGGTCCCGATCGGACAAAACACAAAACAGTTGATATCCTACCAACGCAGCTCTGTGAAAACCGCAGTATAATGTCATGATTAAGTGCGTTGGGCTGAATTCGTATGAAATGTTTATAGAAAATATTTGGAGCCTTTTTTTTCAGAAAATCTTGTTTACATATTTTTTTAATTTCTCTTTGTATTTTCAACAAACCGTATATGATATTAATTTATTAAAGAAATAAATTTAATAACATACTGTTTTCAGAAAAACTCCATCTTCTATTGTATATTTGTATATGAGAGTTACAAAATGTTAATTTTTGTATTTTTCGAAAATTGAGGGGTTTCAATGATCGTAAGATATCTGCCAATTTCGTACAATCATATATCTCTATTCAAGTAAAAGAAGTTTGCAGAGGTCTTTTTGAGAAAAAATGATATGGTTCCAGAGGCTTTGTGTGAAGTAACAGCCCCAAAAATTGCATTTCCCGTATCAAAATTTAAGCGGCCCGAGATAAGCCAGATCAATCGAGGAACATCTATTTATTTAAAAATCCTGTGGACGGTATTACTTTCTCGGTTATACTTTCTTACATTAAGCTTACGTGTAGAGTTATATTTTCAAATAACAGATCCGTTTCCCTTCCAAAGCACTGAATACTTGTTGAAGAACAGTTCTGTGCTGTTTGAAAGATATTTGTCCCGACCATTTGACCGATTTTTTTGTACACATCACCTGGATTTGGAAATTAACGATTAAAATTATAATGTGAGGAGCATGCGACACTTGACCCCATCTTATAAAAGTTATCCATTAGTGTAAGGCGGGCAGAAACGCAAACGGTGGATGAGGGTTAAAGATTTACTCGCGGGCAAGTCAGCAGGCAGACAGGAGAGCGTCGGTGTCGAGAGAGACGAGACAAACGAAGATAGACAGAAATGCCCGAAGTTGCTTCAAATACTAAGTTAAAGGTGCTTCAATAAGGTCTCAGTGGTTGTTTTTGTAAATATTAATTCTTTGTTTACAGTATGTGGTATGCAACATGTCGCTCTAAGTATATCCAATCACTCGTCACTACTTTTGCCCATCTTTCTGGCAGCAAATGAATTACACATCGGAAAACCGATACGTGCGGTTATCCAAGAATCTATCCATTTTTTGGTATCTTCATAAGAATGGAAGCTTTGCTCCACCAAGCAGTGTGCCTTCTAACGGAATAGGTGGACCAATGTCTGGTGAATACAGCAGGTGGTGTAGGACTTCCCATTTAACCCTTTATTGCATAGTCTAATCAGCTATAACAATGTTTTTCAAGTCATAAACGCATTCTAACGATTTAATTATGAACTATTTTATATTAATGTACATCATGCGTTTATTTCACCCCGTGTATTGTTAGGCGGCAAATGCAATAAGATATCGATATGAAGTGATAGTAATTTAGTGGCGTCGTGAATTGGAACTTCCTAGTAATACACTGTTTCCGTATATCAGAAACAAAACGCTTTTAGGAAAATAATCATATACGAATGATACTTATTTTACACAAAAAAACTTTTAATCTAAAATACGAATGATACTTATTTTATTGACTTGCTTGATACTTATTTTATAACATAAACAATTTGAAGAATAAACTTTTTTTAAATCGTGAAATATAGCATATTGTGTTGGAGGAGTAACACAATTTAATTTTGTGTTTTTCTCAAGCAATATTTACTTCTGAATTTTTTAAATTATTTTTCCCTTAAAATAAAGAAATATAATGAAAAACAATTATTGGAAGTAAAAATAAAAATCATGCAATAAAGGGTTAAGCGTTTTCAAGTAGATTTTCACCGGTTTTGAAACTTGTGGCGGAGCGTTGTCGTGTAACAAAATCATCTTGTCGTGTCACTGCTCGTACAGCGGCCGTTTATTCTTTAGAGCTCGGCTCACAACAAATTGCAGAAAAGAGCGATCTCCCATGATAGTTTCGTTTGGTTTGAGAAGCTCATTATAAATTACACCCAGCTGATCCCATCATATACAGAGGAGAAGCCTCGAACCATGGATATTTGATTTTGGGCATGATGTCAATGCGAGGCCGGGTAACCTCATAATCTTTTACACTTAAGGCCCATTCACAAAGCAATCACAAACATAAGCATAACACATAGACATAGACATTAACACAAGCGAAGAGTTTGCGTATTCACAATGTCCAACATAAACACAGGCAAAATAAGAGTTTCTATTGGCTATGAGACGCAGCACACGAATCGACATGAATAGTTCGCCTATCGACTTCGATACTCGATTTTGAGTTAACGAACTGTGATTGGCTCATTCCTTATGTCTGACATAAGCATAAGCACAGAAGCTTGAAGCTTGCAAGCTCTTAAGTTAACGTCTTACGTGTTATGCTTATGCGAACGCATTGTGAATGAGTCCACTTGTAGACGTAGTCCTAACTTTTATGTTAACGCCATGCTTATGCTTATGTTTGCATTGTGAATGGGCCTTTAGCGTTTTCGTACTGTGTACAATTTTCATTTCAAGTCACGATAAAATTCAAAAAACCTTTTCTGCTCTGCCGTTGAAGCAGCATTTCACACGTGAGTTAACGCCGTTCGCCGTTGTCTTGGCTTCAACTCATACAGCACCCAATTCCCTTGCTTCTGGATCATTCCTAACGCTTTCAAAAGATTTGCGATGTCAGCTAGCGTTTGACATGCTTTGACATTATGTAAAGCCTCCAATGTTCGACTTTAAACTTTGTCGGAGCGCCAGGGCATTCTTTATCTCCAATATCAAAATTATTATTTATGAAGCGTACAAATCAGTCTATACAGGTCATTTTCGAATGAGCATCTTCACCATAAGTCTCAAAAAGAATTCTGCGTGCTTTAGATGCAGTTTTCTTCTGAATAAAATAGTGCAATGATATTCCCTGCTAATACTCTTTTCTTGGAACAAAACTACACATGTTAAACACTCAGAAACAAAACGTTGTTTACACAGTGGCGAACAAAGGCTCCCTAACGCTCAAGCTTACCGACAGTACAACCTTGTAAATGCGTTTGCAACGGAAATTACCTACAAGTAGTCCTGATAATGCCAACTGTTAGAAAACAACGAGAACTTATTCAAGCACCTTTTTACTATATGGGAATGAATGCTCGTCTTTTCTATGCATTTATTACAAAATGTGAGAAATTGTAAAGTCTTGAACATGTTAACTATTGAGAGATATGAGCACTATTGAGAACTACTGATGGTGGGATTTCGTAAATTTGCTACTAGGGTAATTATAAAAAAACTGACCACATTAAAATTATTGTTTATAAAACAATCACTTTTGGACAAGGATAATCATAAATGCTGATTATAGCCATTCACATTTATTAAAATTAATTTCTCTTAATATATACTGTATGTAATAAATCATAGATAATATTTGTGGGATAATTATCTGAAAGAGATTCTGAAATAGGACATCAAAATGTCATGTAATTTAAATAAATATTGCGTTATGAACAATACATTTTTCTATCCTAAAACATTCATGGTAAAACTGACTCATCATGCTGCAATTGGTATCTTAACCCTAACATTTCCAATAGGCAGAAGCACTCAGAAGGTTACTGATGATTGTTTGTTATATGTTTCCTTTTGTCTGAAATCTGGTCATGATTGATATGGTTCACCTAGTGATTTTTGTTCAAAATATATATTGTCATTTTGTTATAATTTGAGTTATTATTGTATCTTTGAATGTGGATAAAAAGTTGCAGAATATTTCCTAGAAAAATGAAAATTCAGAATAGATTTTGAAATTATTTGCAGTATTTTAAATTTTGTATAATATAGTTAAATACATTGCTATGTTATGAAGATACATTGGCGTATATTTGACATAAAATATAATACTTTTGTAATTATTGTTAAATACAAATATTTTGGGGATTTATTTCAATTTTAGAACCCGAGAATGAAACGCCTATTTGGTATAAGTAGATAAACAAGTACTGTAATAAAGGATGATCAAGTGATTAATTAGTAAATTGTTGTAACATGTAAACTGTAAAATGCTTCAACAGCATCAAAATATAAACTATGGACTTCGGTGTCATCCGCTTGATATTGCACGAGAGAATTCGAACTTCAGCACTTGTAAGGTTATGGTATTGTGAGGAGAGTCTCATAAACACTGCTTCTGCTCCTCATACAGGTATGATCGCCCTGCCGTCCAACATGCGGCGCTCCATGCAGAACCCTGCGGCCGGGAACGAGAGGGGCCAGATGCGCAACCACAAGCCCAGATCGCGCCACAACGAAAACGAAATGGACCAGTTCATGAACCTCCACATAGCGCCGCGTTTGAAGCTGCCCAACCAGCCGCGCTGGGTGGGCATCAGCGACCAGGTGTTCGCCGCGCTCGCCGAGGACTTCATGAAGCCGGCCACCAGCGCTGTCGAGCAGCTGCTCAACGAAACCGCAGTAGAGGTACGCGGTGCCCATCGGTCCATGGAGCTTTCCTCCGGTCGAGTGATTCCGAAAGCGTCAACTACTGAGGTCATTAGCCCCGTAAGCGTAGTGCGTGTTTTTCATCGGGAGGTGGCGTTGGTCTTCCCCTGCTGGACGACCAGAGCCGGTGCCGACCTACCATCGGCTAACGGGGTTTCCCCAGCCAGGTATCTCCTACCAGCGGGGCACCGCCCCAGTCGGAACAAGTCATAAGTCCCCGAGCGGTCATTAGTCCCGTAAGCGTAGTGCATGTTTTTCATCGGGAGGTGGCGTTGGTCTTCCCCTGCTGGATGACCAGAGCCGGTGCCGACCTACCATCGGCTAACGGGGTTTCCCCAGCCAGGTATCTCCTACCAGCGGGGCACCGCCCCAGTCGGAACAAGTCCTAAGTCCCCGACCAGTCTCCCGGCATGTGTGGTAATGTAGTGCATGTTAGTGTGTGTGTGTGTGTGTGTGTGTAAGGGGCGAGGATAGGACAAGGAAAAGGAAGGAAAGATCCCGCACACTCCGACGACCGTTTGTTAGGGTACTACTCCGGATTTGCCTGAAGTTGATCGAAGAAACCACGGAAAACCACCGATCAGAGCAGCCGGCCACTAGAATTCTCCTCCAGTTAGCGACTGAATTCGACCTAGCTGAGAAGCTAGTGTCGAAAATCCTGCCGCCACCGTAGGGACTCGAACCTAGGACCTCTTGATCAGAGGCACTGCAGTGACATCAGCTGATGCACTGAGCCACCACTCCCGGTCTTTCCTCCGAGATAGTAACAGTTTAGACGGCACAGGCCAACTGATTGATTGATTGATTGATTGATTCTTACAAGCGATCTTTGAACACGTTCAAGTCGAAATCTGGCCTGCGTTTCTTTTTTTGGAAAGATATTTACTGTTTATAAGAGCTACGAAAAAAAATTAGCTGCCGTTTCGCACTGGAAGTTACTAAAAAAATACGAAATTTCTACACTTTCACGACGCAAATCGTCGTCCGCGTGAGGTTTGTGCAGCCCTGCCTACAATGTGATAATGTCCGCCGATCAAACTAGCACTCCTAAGGGCGCGATTCCCAATTGTAGGTCGCGAAATATATTGCTCACGCGCTTGACAAGTGCGCAATGACGTGCGGCAAGGCACCGGTTGCTCCGGGCACTAGTTTTGCGACATTGAGAAACTGAAACCTGATGAAATGCCAACGTGTATCCGCGGCATGCAAGTATAGCTAACATTTTTGCAAGTATAACACACATATATACCAACCTGTGATTACTTTTACGTATACACATCAATGTATGATGGTTCAATACAATGCGTTTCTTTCCTCTTTCAGTTGATCTGTGACTGAATTCAACATTAGGAGGCATTAGACTAACACAAAGAAATTTGATCGCAGGAAGGAGGACAAATCCTCTAAACGTACACCTTAACCATAGTTAGAATTTAAATCTATTTTAAAAAATATAGAACAGAAGTCGCTATAATACAATATAAATTTATTACAAAAATTTCCAGTGTCAATTGAATGTACAAAACACAAGCGCGTCTTACACCATCCACATAAGGAGGCTGAGGACAGACCGAAGATTACAATTACTTTTAAATGCATCTATGTCTTAAACCAGGATTCAGGACCAAAATGTGGAAAAATTAAATAATTGAAATGAACTTTCAAACTATGTATCATCATACTGCAAACATCTTTAGAAACCGATTTCTCAACTCACATATTTTACAATACGTAACTAACTGACGAATACAGATAATAAATTCACAGCTTGGGTATTTCGGGACACAAGTGTTTCCCGAACAGAACTATTTTCCACCCACCAAATTGCCAGTCACAACCAGTAAGTTGAGATCCTAATGATCAATAACAGCACTACTTGAGTCGTTCGCGGTCGTACTGCTCTCTGCAGTGAGGGTTGTCCTCGCGTCAGCAAAAACAGTGCGGCCAAAGCCGACCAAATTCTTATTTTTTTCAGTAACTTTCAGGGTGAAACTGCAGCTAATTTTTACAGCTGTTATAAATAGTAAATATCTTTCAAAATAAAAAACATCGCGCCAGATTTCGATCTCAACCTATTGAAACGTTCCTGTTAGAGATATCTGGCCGCTAAGACTAATGTCTCGTAAGTGTAGTGCATTTTTCCCCTCGGGAGGTCGCAGTAACCTTTCCCCGCTGGATGACAAGTTCCGACGCCGACCTACCGTCGGATAGCGTGGTTTTCCTCAACCAGGTATCTCCCACCAGCAAGGAACCACCCCAGCCGGGATGAATTCTAAGTCCCCGACGGGTCTCCCGGCATGTGTGATAGTGTAGTGCATGTTAGTGTAAGTGTTTGTAAGTAAGGATTAAAAAAAAGTCAAGGAAGGGGAAGGAAAAATCACGCGCGATTCGTGGCCCGTTAGTTGGATACTGCTCCGGCATTCATCTGGCGTTGATCGGAGAAATCACGGAAAACTACCGATTAGAGCAGCCGGTCGCTACTATTCTCGCCACCTCCCGCGATAAAACATGTACTACACTTACAGGTCTAATGACTTTAGTTTTTGTCGCGCCCGAAATTACTAATCAATCCGATACAGCAAATCGAAATCGTTAATATTATTTGCGTAATACTGTACTGCTTAACGCAACTTAACGACTTAACGCAACCACACACAGGAACGAAAAGCCACTCTTAACAGCCTGCGTCCGTCAAGAATTTTCCGCCATCCATTAAGAACAATCAAAACAAATGAGTTTCGATGTATGAATACGATGATTTGATACGTGTATTATGACCCACCGTTTTTCTTTCACAAATTGTATTTTTTTTTTAAATCCATGTTGGCCTCTTGCGTTGCCATTAAGACTTTCCATTTCTTCTCTGAATTTCATACCTTCATTTTCTAATAATCATTCCTAAATTACATTTTTATAGGGACGCAATAAATACAGAATACCTCTGCTTTTGACAAGACATAAATACGTTCAATTCGGGATACGTATATACGTAATATTCATTTTAAGGTCGGATGAATCCCCCTTTTGTCAGCTCCCTGTGTTCATAGGGCTGGACCCTGCTTTTATCTCTTACCCACGTCTGGCGTTAAGGGACAAATGTGGCGAACACGAAATTTTCCCTTCACAGTATCTAGCGTACTTGGCCTGCCTGAGATTTTTCTTTCGTCACACAGCTATAGAAAACGACACGATTTACTAATGTAAATCGTGTCGTTGAAAGCCACAGCTTCATTTTTGCATCAAGCAGGAATTGAACCTGGAACTAGCTGTATAATATTATAGTTATACATGTCGTTATGCCGATAAACAGAAAATAACACAAATGTTAAAACATGGCATTTTATTTTGCGAGTACGAAAGATAGCGCATGAGGCCGATAGACCGAGTGGAGCAGTCCTACGAGCAAAATAAAATCACTTTTACCACATGGGTCATACAGTATTTTTCGGGTAGCGTTCCTGACTTTCATTTTATATTAAGTATACAAATGATTTCATCATACATTAATAGCAGTATCTGATCCGGATAGAGGAAAGTATTTTGTTTTCTTTGTTGCATTCACACATTTATCTAAACATTTGAGTAACGTCTCACATTTAGTACCAGAGCTTAAAATATAATATTTAGCACGCTGTGCACGTTTTTATTAGAGGTAACTAAAATTATTCATTCGCCCTCTTTAGCTACAAATCATTTGTTTTGATTGTGTTTAGCAATCGGTACTGGGAAAAATACATTAGTTGCGAAACTCCACTTTCTTTTACTTGACTTTTTAACAATATTCCCTATACTGTAGGAACTGTCCTAAACGTGATTGACCGTGCTCTACGTTCGTAAATACTAGGTACTTACTAAACGTTTACCACACACGTTAGTGCAAAGCATCGCTGTGGTTGCAGGTGTCAGTGTTCAGCAGCCAGCTGGACCTCGTAGCCAACTCCCGCAGTACTTCGCAGTGGGTGGAGAGTCTCAAGTGGGCGGGCATACGCCATTGGCAGGACATGCCCCGCAAAGCTCTGCCCATTTCGGGCATGGTGGAAGGAGACCGGAAGAACTACGGCAACCTCGCCGTATACTGGATACGTCGCGTCGGACAACTGGTACGTGTTGCATTGATTGATTGATTGATTGATTTTTTCGTGTTTCCGGGCGCGTCAACTGCTTCGGTCATTAGTCCCGTTAGTGCAGTGCATGTTTTTTCTCGGGAGATGGCGGTGATCTTCCCCCCGCTGGATGGCGAGACCCGGCACCGACCTACCGTCGGCTAGTGGGGTTTCCCCCTAACCAGGACTCTCCCACCAGCGGGGCACCGCCCCAGCCGGGACAAGCTCTAAGCTCCCACCCGTTCTCCCGGAATATGTGGTAGTGTAGTGCATGTTAGTGTAAGTGTGTGTTTAAGGGGAGAGGATAGGACAAGGAAGAGGAAGGACAGATCGCGCGCGGTCCGTGGCCCGTTTGATAGGGTACTGCTCCGGCATTCGTCTGGTGTTGATCGGAGAAACCACGGAAAACTACCGATCAGAGCAGCCGGCCGCTAGAATTCTCCTCCAGACAGCGACTGAATTCGACCTAGCTGAGAAGCTAGTGTCGAAAATCCTGCCGCCGTTTGGACTCGAACCTAGGACCTCCCGGTTAGAGGCGCTGCAGAGACATCAGTTGATGCTCTGAGCTACCACTACCGGTGTACGTGTTGCATTTCATCAGTGTTTCATATGTATGATTTTGCTTTGGGGACAAAAACGAGACGTGGAAGGGAGATTGCTCGCGAATGCAAGAGGAACTGGGCGGTGAGGTATGCCCAGTGACGAGTGCAGAGCAAGAATCGCTGTGGTAACATTGTCGTTTCAACTGGTTTGTTTACTAACAGGGATCCGGCATACCAGAATTTGTCGAATTGTATTATGCATGTTAACACTCAGTAGCACAGACGAAGGTCCACGAAAGGAAAGAGTTTACAAAATTATGGTGAGGGAGGATATTGAACCTTTTTCCGTAACGAAGACAGACTGAGAAGTCCATTTTGATATTGGCACCTTTGAGTCGCTGAGTTCATATGCATTCATTGGAGGTTAAGAGTTGCGGATGTCAGAAATCCTCGAACTATGGTATGCATCTCAGTCTCAATGTCTCAAAAAGGCTGGTCGAAAGGAGCCAATTTACGAATCCTTTGAGGGAGGATTCATTTACCAATAACGATAGCGGTTTGAGGACAAGCTCCTGGTATTTGGCTATTCTATCGTTGGGCTCACACGAGGTATTTAATGATGATGTTAGCATATTAAAATCCTAAACACTCCTTACGACAAGAGGAAGCTTGAGAGAAGAGACCGCTACCATCTGAACACTCGTGTTGCTCACCTCCATGCAATCATGCAGTAAAGAATGTAGGAGCGTGGAAAAGGGTGGCAAAAGTTTCAGAACATGTTGCCTCGTAGAGTCCGTTTCGCGTGTTTTACTCCTTTGTTTCTATGTTATGCAAACTAGGTGTTCTCATTTCTGATTCTCTTAATTTGTACATTAGCTACACGGAGAAGAAAAATACGAATCTGATAACTACAGTAGTCGAAATTTTATGGGGAGGGGCACTGGCAGATACAGATAATGTGACTTTAAGAACTACCCCGATTAATGACAGATTTTCGGCATCAGTAAATATTTAATTCACGAAGTTCCAATACTTGTATTGTTTGTCATATCAGGATACATCAAATTATGCCTTTCAAAATGAATTTATTAGTCTGAAAATGGATAACAATAATTTAACAAATATTCTCAAAACTTTCTAAAAGCTGAATCTAATTTGTCGTGTACAATCGATTGAATTTGTTAAATTGAGAGGTAACAAAATATTTACATGCTTTGTTTTGTAAAACCATATCACAATATATTCGCTCAGTAAGTATTAAAAAATTGCATACAAATTTTACACAAATATTTTGCATTCAGAAAACAAAGCAGACAGAGTTTACAGAGTTTTTGCAGCCGTTTTGGGTTAAATATACAAATAGTTGTTCTATGAATACATAAAACATTTAGAATATATAAGACGTCTAGAAATATGAGTCATATAGAACGTTGAGCTGAATATTATATTGTTTCGACATTGGCATGTCCGCAACCAAAGATAGAGGCTTTTTTGATCGAAGAGATCAGCCGAAATATGTAATCACGATTTTAAATAATATGTCTTGTACTAAAATATAGTGTCTGTTATTATGCCTTGTAGTTACAGTTTCTCTGTTTATGTCTTGTACTTAAATACAATATATCTGTTTATGTCTTGTACTTAGATACAATATATCTGTTTATGTCTTGTACTTAGATACAATATATCTGTTTATGTCTTGGACTTAGATACAATACATCTGTTTATGTCTTGGACTTAGATACAATACATCTGTTTATGTCTTGGACTTAGATACAATACATCTGTTTATGTCTTGGACTTAGATACAATACATCTGTTTATGTCTTGTACTTAGATACAATACATCTGTTTATGTCTTGACTTAGATACAATACATCTGTTTATGTCTTGGACTTAGATACAATACATCTGTTTATGTCTTGGACTTAGATACAATACATCTATTTATGTCTTGGACTTAGATACAATACATCTGTTTATGTCTTGTTCTTAAATATAGCGTTTCTGTTTGCAGCTTCCTGCGGAGAACCCTCGAGTTGGACGAGAGCTGTTACGTCGAGTGACGAACTTCGATCTGCACGAAATCTTCGATTACGTATCTGATAGGTCATGAATAATGTGCTTTTAGCATTTAAATCTAATCCACATTTTGCTTACTTGATTAGCTTCAAAGATATGATTCATGCGCAAGACTACTTCTGCACATGACTACTTCCCTTTTCCACTGTTGACATAGGAGTGCGCAAAGGAGGCGGGAGAGCGGAGGTCCCATGAAAATTTGGAAAGGGGCCTCGTAGCTTCACATAATAAAAAAGTATTTCCTCATATTTGCTAAATCTATGATAAAATTTACGAACGGAACGTATAGATACATTTTAAAATTTCCAGTAATGACAAAAAAATACACTAATCTTGTATTCATGCTTCCATATTACTGTCTTATTAACTAGGGATAGAAAAATTTGAAACATTTGGACGTTTTATTTAGATGTAAAATACTACATTTTCAGTCCGGTAGTCGTTAACTCGATTAGTTTCAAAAATTAAAATTAGTTTTATATTTATTTATGAACTACTTTTTAATTTTTTGCAAAAAATTAGTAGATATTTGGAAAAAAATAATTTAACATTTTCTGCTTATTTTCCATTAATTAAACTTTACGTGTCACACAGTGTTACTTGAAATGATATTTTGGGCCATTTGTCTGGTCATTTGTAATATTCGAGCATATAGTCCAGAAGTTAATTTAAGATTTTCAAACAATAACGCACTTATTCAACCTAGCGCATTTTGACTTGTCATTTTATAAAATTTATGAATTGATATTCAAAATTTATTACATAAAAATATACCATAAAGATATTTGAAATATCCTTAAAATTTTCAAAACTATGAAAAAATTGGAAATTTTATAAAGCTTATCTACAATATAGCGCACCAATTCATGGCAATAACGTGAAGAATATTGTGAAACTACTCTGGAAATGTGGTCAATTTTGACTCGATTCTCCTTAGAAACTAAAAATGTCCAAAAATCCTAAAATTGACCGAAAACAACTAAACGAACCGACAAGTTTGAGAATATACCCCCAAAAATAAGACCAAGTCTTTTGTAGTTCCCACATACAATTGTCCAAAAATCAAGATCAAAAACTGGCTGAAAGTAGAGTTTCGTAAGGAGGTTCAGAAATTTAGTTACCCTCTTCTTTCACACTGCGCACGCCTATGATTGTTGACTCTGTTTTTGTAACTGATTAACATTTAATATTCCGCCAACATTTCTACAAGCAATTGTTTTCAGAAATTCCTTTTCCCTTTTCAGTTTAAGATAATGAAATAAATAATTCACCAATTTTTGTG
Source organism: Teleogryllus occipitalis (assembly GCA_011170035.1). NCBI lineage: Eukaryota > Metazoa > Arthropoda > Insecta > Orthoptera > Gryllidae > Teleogryllus > Teleogryllus occipitalis. The sequence goes on along the minus strand of BLKR01003016.1, from coordinate 64,097 downwards.
TTTCTAGAACGAAAAACTGTTCAAAGGTGACAAACAATGTCGATTGTAATACATCAATGCTTAGACAAAATAGATTTGTCTCGAAATATAAAAGCGAAATAAATTCATTTTACTGTTTAAAAACTCAAAAAATCTATGATAAACGTTTGTTTATGGGCCTATTGAGTTGGACAGTTGTGAAAACATTTTGTTTGATAAATTGCTTAATACATTTTTTGAAACAATATTTCCTATTTTCAATATTCATTATTTTCCTTTTATCAACTAATCACTAAAAAAGGGAATGAATTCATCATATCTGTTGTAGCGCTCTAAAACAATCAATCAATTCCGCAAGTCATGATTTAACCAACACACTAAAATTATGAGGAGTTTGTGTCTTGCTCACTTATGCATCTAGCAATTTCAGAATATTTGGAAGAAGTATACGCCTGTAAATATTATATTTTCTGTACACACCTTACATTCAATACAGTGAAGATTCAAAGTGGACGATCACTGGAGAATCGAATATTTATAGATCACACGATTAGGTCAATCTAGTGTATCCGAACGAGAATAACAGAATGCCATCTTGTTAGAGTACTGCTTTGACATTCTCCTGATACTGATAGGAGTGTTCACAGAAAATTACCAACCATTTCAAGCGCCCATTAGTATACTGTTCCAGAGAGTGGCTGAATTTCACCCACCTCTACAGCTAGTGTGAATTTCCACCACGCTCTGGATTCGAACCCTAAAATTTCGTGGCTAGGAATGATGAGACAGGAGTTCGGCACTGAAATGTCAGGGCATGTCTCTCTTTTGTTAGGTTTGAAAAGCTCGCACAATTTTGCTAACCGCGTATACGAGTACCTGACTGTTATTGGTGAAGAAGTCAATTTCATTTCATGTAAATTCGTCAATTCGATATCCATCCCTTTAAAATCTCTAACAGATGCATTTACACAGGTGCTCCCATGTGACAGAGGTAGATGAGAATTTGCATGCATGTGAGCAAATTGGGAGAGTGCATTTATCGATTTTCGATACTTGTTTTTATTCCTGTGGCAATAATGCTGAGCAGAGTGTTTTTCAACTATATGTAAACGTAACTGATTGATTCATGTGAATAACATGATGACGTGGATATACAAGAATTAGAATATCAAGATATCAACGAAACTAAATTAGGTTTTCTGTTATGAAAATATATATAATTTTTAACAATTTAGTTAGGCTCCGACAAAGGCGATTTGATGTCAGATAGTGTCTTTACTGTGTCATTAAGTAGTACATAGTTAAGTGAATTCTGGTTTTCTTTCATTCCCTCATAAAACATATTTTCAATTAATAATGTTTAAGCAATGGCCGAAATGAGTTCTGAATTTACAATTTAGAAGTGCTATTCTCGAACAGAAAGTCTGTATCTGTACGATAAATTTAGCTGCTCACTTCCAGTTGTCATCCTGCTCTTGACGCAACCCGCACGACGTATGTGAATTACATTTTGTGTGGCAGCAATAGAACTAGCTAGAACGCTGAGGAGAAGAACAGCGACAAGAAGAAGAAGAAGAAGAAGAAGAAGAGAAGAAGTAATAAAAGCAGAAGAAGAGAGAGGAGAAGGCGAATGATAGGAAGGTCAAGGGCAAGAAGATAGTGAAGGGGAAGAAGAAGGTGATCGAGGAGAAAAAGAAGCAGGAGAAGGTGAAGGAAGTGAAGAAGGGTAAGATGGTGGAGGAGGATAAGAAGAATGGGGAGAGGATAAAAGTGAAGGGAGCGAAGACAAAGGGAGAGAAGGAGAAGAATAAGAATAAGGAGAGCAAGAAGATGAAGAAAACTGAAATTAAGATTACAAGAGTTATTACGGACAGAATGTATTCCGCTGATTCCTGCACTACACTTGAACTTCTATATTTCTACTCCTCACGGTCTACTGCACTATTCCCATACGAGAAAAGTACATATTTCTGGTCAACTCAAATATGATTCTTTTGCATCAATTTGCGATGCCTAAATATACACGGACATTTTAAAGGAAACATTAAAGCAAGTTTTGGAGGTTCTAAGTAATTGATTTATCCGAGATTGCTAGAGATTTGAACGCTCCTGTCCAGGGTGCATTCATATTTGTGACGGTTCGAATTTTATCCAAAAACCTTGCTTAGCTGCTACCCATGCCAGAAGGAAGTTGCAGGGAGTGACCGATGTAATGCAAACGAAGGTAAGTCCAAATCAAAGTTTATGGGCACATGCAGCTAAGGTCTAACGGTTTTGTTATTTCTTTTACAAAAAAAGTGGTATATGAATATAATTTTATTACAAGAATTAATATATTTTGATTATATATTTTTTTCTTATAAGAATATGGTACTATGGAAATTACTGAAAGAGATATTGCTAGTAATACAAATATGTATCTCATATTTATATCAACCAAGAGTTTTGTCATTACGTACCAATATTAAGTCATAAAAGAAAAAAATTGTTAAAGTGTTAATTTTGGGTAAGAAACAAAATATCAAAAATCATACAAGTGCTTACTCATTTCGTTGGTAGACTTTAGAATAAAAAGAAAGACAATGATATGGTGGTAAGAAATCCCTGGTCATTGCCAACAATCACCAATGCAGAGAGACTTTGGGCTACGACGTTGACAGTTATGTTTCATGTCTACACGCATCTAAGCGAATTTTCAATGTTTGTAGAACCGATCGCATCGCGGAGTATCACGTCGCTATCTTTAGATGGTAAATTATAGGCAATAGATGCATGAGGAAGAATGGGGGGCACCGGGAGTGGGTGGCAGCATCATGATGCTCTTAAGGTTTCATTTGGCAGAGCCCGCGCATCGTAGTTACGCTAACAATGTGTATCTACTTGTTCATCTGATTTCATTAACTGCACAATCACATATTCTGTTGTCCGTTCCGTGCCTAAGATAAAAATTAAAATTTTGTTGTTTACACATCGAACTCGTCACTGTAATTTGCCTTCGTTCAAGAGGTATGAACAGAGAAAATTCTTGCGAATGCTGGGTCACTAGAGCCAGACAAAACCATTCTGTGGTCGATCCTTCTGGATGGCGAGCTTTCGCGGTCACAGAGGGCGCGCGCGCTCCTTATCTCGCTCTTACCTAGATCTCTCGTCAAGAATCGGAACCATTCATTCTCAGCTTTTCTCTGCAGTGTCGGCCGCACAGAAGGGGGGGAAGGGGTGTGATCTATACGATTTTTGTTGGTAGTTTAGGCTTGTTTCACTTGTGATAAGAACCGCGAGCCTCTTACAAAGAAGCGAATATTTAAGGGATGATATTAATTATTTGATAATAAACAAATGGTATACAACAACACACATTCCCACTCAATATTTGTGACTTTCGCTCAAAATTATCCGAAATCTTCTCACATTTTCAACAAAAAAATGGAGCTGATGTTTGAGAAAATTTTGAAAATATCTTTGAAGCTTCATGAAAAGTACCACAAAAAATTATATCTATTTCAAATTTGCAGGGACTCAAGTGCGTCATATCGTCATATCGATCGCGGAAGTTTGGTGGAGGGGTTTTGGAGAAAATCGTCTGCACGGTGTATGCAATGGTGTTCTCCGTGGACGGACGAATAGACATACGTTTGGCCTAAACCAACAGTTTTCGGCACCACGAATCAACCAAACGTGGATTAAAGTATTACAGAATGTAATTTACTACCTACAGCCGCAAGAACTATTCATTTTTTGGAATCAGGAACTTGCAATACAAGTTTTTTAGTTGAAAAATCACCATTTATTGCATCAGCTTTACAGTATTTTCTATTTAATACACGAGCCTTTCTTAGGCGAGAAAGTACAAAAAAAGGTAACAGAGAAATGAGCTTAAAGTTTTCTTTAGCAATGAAAATATACGGAGCATGGGCTTAGTAATTCATTGGTTAAGGAGTAAGCGTCAGTGAAAGGTTTTGTAGGATTTATGTTTAGAGTAACTATCGCAAATGTTCTAAAACAGGATTGCAGCATACTTTGTGATATCGAAGTTTTATTTAGGTTTCTTCATAGAAGATCGTTCCACACTCTTTTGTACGTGTACTTCAGTTACCGTCTCTTTTAAAAGTTGAATATACGTTAACGATATTAAAGGTAATCATCAATGTTTCTCAGTTCTCATATGAGGTCAACGAAGTATATTCATCTTTCGGCGGCGCATAATCTCTATCCCCTCATCTCTCTTTTACTCTCTCTCTCTCTCTCTCTCTCTCTCTCTCTCTCTCTCTCTCTCTGTGTCTCAAACACACACACACTCACACACCATTTCTATTTCTCTCCATCTCTCTTTCTTTCTCACTCCATCTTACTTTCTCGCTCCATCTTTCTTTTTCTCTTATTAGCTCATTGTCGTCACCCCCTTTTTTTAAATGAACGTTTACAAATATTTCATCTAGAGGTTCACCGAAGTGCCCGCAGACGATCTTGGATGGGTCTAACCAGAGCGTCCGCCGCACCGAAGTCGGAGGCGATGAAGGGAACGTCGGAGGCGGCGGTGGCGGTGGCGTTGGCGGTGGCGTTGGCGTTGGCGTTGGCGTTGGCGTTGGCGTTGGCGTTGGCGTTGGCGTTGGCGTTGGCGTTGGCGTTGGCGTTGGCGTTGGCGTTGGCGTTGGCGTTGGCGTTGGCGTTGGCGTTGGCGTTGGCGTTGGCGTTGGCGTTGGCGTTGGCGTTGGCGTTGGCGTTGGCGTTGGCGTTGGCGGTGGCGGTGGCGGTGGCGATGGCGTGGCGGTGGCCCGGTGGCGGTGGCGGTGGCGGTGGCGGTGGCGGTGGCGGTGGCGGTGGCGATGGCGTGGCGGTGGCGGTGGCGGTGGCGGTGGCGGTGGCGGTGGCGGTGGCGGTGGCGGTGGCGGTGGCGGTGGCGGTGGCGGTGGCGGTGGCGGTGGCGGTGCAGCGGTGGCGGTGGCGACGGCGGTGGCGGTGGCGGTGGCGATGGCGGTGGCGGTGGCGGTGGCGGTGGCGGTGGCAGTGGCGGTGGCGGTGGCGGTGGCGGTGGCGGTGGCGGTGGCGGTGGCGGTGGCGGTGGCGGTGGCGGTGGCGGTGGCGGTGGCGGTGGCGGTGGCGTTGGCGAAGTGGCGGTGGCGGTGGCGGTGGCGGTGGCGGTGGCGGTGGCGGTGGCGGTGGCGGTGGCAGTGGCGGTGGCGGTGGCGGTGGCAGTGGCAGTGGCGGTGTGGCGGTGGCGGTGGCGGTGGCGGTGGCGGTGGCGGTGGCGGTGGCGGTGGCAGTGGCAGTGGCCGATGGCAGTGCCGGTGGCGGTGGCGGTGGCGGTGGCAGGCTGGCGGTGGCGATGTGGAATGGCGGTGGCGGTGGCAGTGGCGTGGCGGTGGCGATTGGCGGTGGTGGCGGTGGCGGTGGCGGTGGCGGTGGCGGTGGCGGTGGCGGTGGCTGGTGGCGGTGGCGGTGGCGGTGGCGGTGGCCGGTGGCGGTGGTGGCGGTGGCGGTGGCGGTGGCGGCGGCGGCGGCGGTGGCGGCGGCGGTGGCAGTGGCGGAGGCGGTGGCGGAGGCGGAGGCCGGGCGCTGCTTAGCAACGGCGCCCTGGCAACAGGCGCAGCGAGTGGGAGTTGCGAACTGAAGCGTCCTCTCAAGACACTGGCCCAAAGTCGTATCTCCAATAACAATAAATCTTGAATTTACTCTAGACAGAATACTCACGTGGAAAATATAAGAATAAAAGAAATGAATGAGACCTAACATTGTTAAGGTTAATTTGGCTACTGTGGAGAAAATCATCTTTAATCACCGCAAAGTAATTGTGTGCAAAGCAATATTAAAACCAGTCTGTACATATGTTATATATCTTCGGGGTACAAAAGCTCAAAACTCCATCATTGAAATATTACAACGCCTCCACTCAATTGCCTTAACATTTTGAAATGACCCCTGGTATGTAACGACAGCAACATTACACAAAGACTTACAGATCTCAACAATCAAAAAAGAAATCCACAAGACCAGTGCAAAATTTATACATAGACTACATAACCATCCAAATATTCTAGCCATCAACTTTCTTAACAGTTTCACTACCAGACCACTTCAACATCATACTTTAGACCTTGCATATGGACTGTAAATTGTTCATTTTAGAAAAGTGTTCTATGTATTTGCTGAGGCTGCAAAATAGAATGAGTTTTTTTGGGAGAGCATCTGTAGGTTTTTTTGGTTGTTTTTTTTTTTTGGTTGGGTTGTGTCATTTCAAATCACAATTGAATTGACTGTCAGTATGAATGATACGTGTGCATTAACAGCTTTTCACTCGAATGAGACGAGTCGCCGCGAAACTGTTTCGGCAACCTGCTTTTCAAACAATGCGATCCCATCGATTCATTTGGAAAGACGTTTGATTTTCGGAAAGTCGACTAAATGAAATATAATCCTTCTCTGGTAGCTTCTTGGTGTCCGTCCCACGGTGCGCACTGCTGCCTTTCTTAGAAAGTAGTCCAAAATTTCAAAGTAGTTCAGTCGTTCTAAAGAGTTTCATACGAAAAATGGATTGCCTTTCTCTCTGGAAGCCCGCCCACGGCTTTTACAGAAAAATAATCCAAGGCGGGATGTCTGAAATGTACACTCTTTGCTGTTAATTAGAGCCAACGAATGGCAATAAATGATTGAATTCCAAGTGCGTCGTCAAATTGGAATTAATTTTGGCCACCTATGTGCCAACAGTGTTTATCATCTATAAATGTATATTTATCAAATCAAATCAAAAATGTTGTGCAGCTTCTTAACTATTAATAATTTAACATTAGTGGCGTACGGTCATGGACTTTACTCCTCTCTGGTACTTTTTTACACAAATGTTTGTAATTTTGCCAAATGTTTGTTTACAAACAAATGAAAAATAATATATAATTTAAAAAAATAATTACACAGTCGCACTCACTCACACTCACAAGAAGTCAGACCCAAAGACTTAACACATGTTTCTCTATGTATTTTGACGCGCTGAATCCGCATCTGAAGTCACAATTGCGTCATCACCCTCCATTTTTTAAATTTAAAAAAAACAGTGAAATTTACAATCTACAATTTCAAGGTGGTTTAAAAAACAACAATTTAACGGTGAATTTTCGCGATTTACAAAAAGCTGAAGGATGATTGCGGATGCTGGCTTTAAATTCGGATTTAGCGATTTGACATACGTAGAAGAAACATGTCTCAAGTCTTTGCGTCTGACAATTCCCGAAGACAAAAAACTACAATTTTAATTTTCTTTTTTTTGCGAATAAAAATTGGATGGTGGTGGTGTTATTCTGGCTTCTGGTCGTATTCCGCACGTTGAAATACATAAAGATACATATGCCAAGAATTTCGGTCTTACCGGTCTTACAACTTTTTTCCTGTGCCTGTGTTATCGTCTCCTGTATTATTTCAGTAGTATACCTTTTGCGGCTCTCACACGCAACCAATCCTCAAATGAGGTCTCTAAAGAAAGAGAATTTCACAGACACGTGACAAATAGCACTTTTACTTTAAAAATATGATGGGTGTACGCCACAGCAACATGCCCACACATCGTCCATGGAAACATTTACAAATGCATCATAAATCATTTGCCATGGCGGCTGTTCTCCTCTGGTAACTCGCATATACACACACGCGCACACGCACACACACACGCACGCACACACACACACACACACACACACACATATATATATATATATATATATATATATATATATATATATATATATATATATACACACAAATAAAGCACAAGAATTTCAGTTTAAATGATTTAATAAAACAAAGAAGTATTAATAAAATTTGTACGAACTAAACACCTTCTCCTTTTTAACGCAAACAAAAACTTATACAAATTAGCAATAAATTGAACCACCACATCTCCATGCACACAGACCACGTGGCGTGGTGAGAAAAACTCACATCACCTTACACCAACGCTCTCGTACGAAATGCCAGGTTTTACAATATTGAAATCAAACTGAAATGAATGAATTGCAATGCATTGCAATGAAATAGTTTGGCATTCAACGGCCCGGTTTACCACACATTCAAGGCACCTTGGCAGCGCATTGCTGCTCGTGGCTCTCACCGCTACCCGTCACGCCAACCGCCCAGCAAGAAGTGGTCGAGAGACAGGCAGCGGAGCTGTAGGCCGGGTATCCTATGGGCAATGGGGGCGGAGATCACGTGCCTACCACCTGCACACACAAAGGGCTCGCAGCTGCCGCCTCGCTGTAGTACGGCAGCCACTCCGCAGGAGTGCGCTGCTACTGATCAGAAACCCCTAATAACTTCACATGGGCATGTGGAATGGGTTTGTTTAAAAAACGCATGTAAATATTCATGTCAAATGCAACCCGGAACACTTGACCGTTTGAATTTATATCATTAGATAACTCCCAAACGAAGCGTTTACGGGTCTTAATACTTAATTCGGCGCGCGACCAATACTCACGTAAACTGGCGCGCGGCGCAGAGATTACGCAATTTCATTTGCTTGATGTAGAGCAACTAAAATGTAACTTAATACTTTAAAAATAGTATTTATTACACTAAAGTATTTTATTGGAACATTTTCTCAATAGACAATTTTTTTAAACAAAGCAAACAAAAATGTAGGTAAAATAGTCGATAAATTTACAAGATTCCAGCCTGCCAGAAAGTATCTTTTGCATGATGTGCTTATTCTTGTACAAAACTATTTCATCTAAAATTTCATTGATTCATTTCATTAATTTTCCCAAAATGAAATTAATGAAAGCAAGAAGATCCTCTATCACGTTTTAAGCCACTTTTATTTATGCCACCGGAATAATTTTTTTCAAAATATTTTTTTCTAGAAAATTTGCTTTTCAAGGGAGTGTTTTTCCACTTTTTTAAAAAAATTTCTTTTAATTGTTTCATACGACACGATCTATTGTGTTTGAAAATTATTTTAGAAAAGTGTTCTAGGCAGATAACTTATCGCTATCGCTATCACTGTTGTGGCGTGCTTAAGTCTTCTTCAGATTTACTGTCATGATCGGACATTTGTACATTTTTCGGTTCATTATTTGACGAGTCGTCGTCGATCTGTTTTTCCAAATGTGCTTTCATTCCAAATTTTGTATTTAGAAGAACACTACTTTCATTTGTACGCGCACTTTCAATTGTCAAAATGAATTTTTTACATAACTAGGCCCGCGGCGTACAGAGTACGTCTAGATGCCCCGGAAGATGCAAAGAGCTCGCACACAGGTTACCCAACTGAAAGAAAAATACATACCGATTCACAATCGGCAGGACAACAACTGGCGGTAAGGTATTATGTGTCGGAAGTTTCGGCTTATCGGAATTTTAGAAAGGATAAGCTCAGAAATCTAGCGTGGCGTACTCTGTATTGCGCGCGCGCACTTAAGGGTTAAAAACTAAACTTTTCATATCAAAGACCTCAAAGAAACGTTTGTCACATCGTAATCTATGGGATGAAATCATTTTGAATATTCTATTACATTTTTGCTGGTTCGACGCTTCTCGATTCTACCCCACCAGCTCAGGGTCTGTAGAATAAGCAACTGTATGTGAAATTAAACTAATTACTAGATATTTTACACGACTCAATTACACGGGTGTACCTCTGGGCTCGTTAATAACATTAAATAAGAATAGTTTGTATTGATAAGGGTGTATTGTAATGTTCAATTACAAGGATGCATATAGAAAAGTGACGGATGATTCGAGGGTCTTGAAGATAAAGATATATTACAGGCTTAATATAGAAATGGAAAAATAGAGAATAGGGATGAGGGTGGGCTATAACATGCGAGAGATCTCGCACGGGTACGCTAGTTTTTATATTAAGTTCGGAAAGTTATTGTGTTTTCCACGATCTAGATTGACCCTCAATCGAGATCGAGGAAAAAAAATATCTTCACTCACGAAATATAAACAACATTGTTTTATACTATCGTATAAAAACGCTGCTATTAGTAATCATTATTCGTTTCATCTCTACTCTTCGTGGTTTATTCAAAAGGAATATTCATGAACGTTTGAATAACAGGAGGTCCTGTATTCGCATCATCAGTTAGCGAGGCATTCTTGTTTCATACGAGTTTGTATTGCATAATAGGTACATGGTGGTTGTAATTAATGAATTTCAAATCGTTAAAAGCAACTCACGAGAAAACTTAACATCACTTGAAAAATTTATGTACATGTAAGAGATTTGCTACGAGTTTTTTTAATAACTGTGTTAATAATTACGTACTAATTATGTATTAGTATTTAATTTTAAGTTAATAGATAATAAGAAGAGTTTAATATAATGAAATTAAACTTGTTTTGCCATCAATGTATGCTTTATTTTCTTCCTTCTCTTGAAAACTATCTACCGTACCTGAATGTCTCTTTCTCACTGTGATGTTATTGTAAAATAGCCTTTTCTCCACGGTAACGACACTTTCTTTCAAATGTTTTAAGAAAATTCTAACTTTACGCACGCGCAGCAGCACGTAGAACCCGATATTGTTATACGATCGTAGAAAATGTTTTTACATGATGCGCTATTCATCATAAAGCAACACATTCAGGGGAAAGTATTAAATTTATAAGAGAAATGCTTTGAAAGTCGTTCCAAAAGAACTCGTACGTACTTGCAATAAAAGGGGTTGGTCACTTTATAACTGTTGCATGATGGGGGAAGGGAAAGTGAGAAATAAAAAATGTCTCACATGAATAATATTTGTAGAGGAGGCAAGAAAAGTGTTTTAAAATCACTTTTTTTTTAGAAAAGAATATGAAATATACATGTGTGTGTGTGGCTTGGTGCCTAGTCAACGGTCAAAATCAAAAGTCAATCTTATCTCCTAATTTCACATTGATTACGTGTGACTACGATTGTTTTGACATTTTTATGATGTAAGAAAACGACGCATTCTGTAAAACTTGGAATAATGACATTGGCCCTGATTGTACCAAGCCACCAAGTATTGTATGTATAAATACACCAGTGGAGTCATTTCGACTTCGAGCCTTTGAAGATTTATTTTTGGAAGAGAAATTGCAAAAATAAGTATCTAGGACCTTAGAATAATTTTAAGAACAATAATTTATTGTTAACACTGCAAATTCTGGTAATAAATGTACAAAAACGTAAAATTATTTTTAACATTTCTTACCATTAGTGTGGTGGCGGGAAGCAAATGAAACGAACATATTGAACGGAATGCGCAGATAAGCGGAAAAATTAAAATGTTCTGAAGTAAAACATTATCTCTTTGTAAATATGTTCGAATTATTGCATGTATGAATTGTGACCATTCAAATGCTCAACAAACGAATTTGGCGCCGCCGCCACCGCTATGACGACACCTGTTTATTCCAAGAAGGAGGGGTGTCTCGGAGGTAGGGAGGGGGTTCTCTCCACCCGTCCGTTGCGACGTCACTAGGCAAGAGGGCGAGAGGAAAACGTTCTTGTTGTATTCCAGACGTAGAATGAGGTTATCTTAAGAAAAAAAGTATTAGTACTCTACATTTTTGTTAATACAGTATAGATTGTGATCAGTGCTTCGGTTGATAGAATGCATTGTGTTAGAAAATACAGTTTCTGTTAAATTGAATCATAAACATTCAAGAGACAGGTTCTACGAAGAAGACGGATTACAAGGTATTTGTACTGTATTTGTTAATTCAATAGAGATTGTGATCAGTGCTTCGGTTGATAGAATGCATTGTGTTAGAAAATACAGTTTCTGTTAAATAGTATCATAAACATTCAATAGACTCGTTTAAAAGAAGACAGATTGCAAGAAGTTTGTAAATAGAGGCTAACATTTACAAACTTTTTTCCGCTTGTGCAATGGCATGTAGAACATGTGGTCTGTAATAGTGTGCGTAACGAATCACAGTTCCTTCTGAAGAAAACGAGAGTATTACAGAATGTTAATGTATTTACTATGTGACTATTAAGTATTGCAAATTAGGCATTGAGTAAAATTCAGAGTATTATGGAATGAGACATTCATATTTATGCTTCATCTTTGCTTGTATAATTCTCTTAAAGAGTGCAAGACTAGATAATTTATCTTATTGTACTGATTATGTAAAAGTTTAATATGACAGAAGAGTCATAATGGGTTATATTTCTATATGTATTTCAGCCTAACATTTAAGCACTTGTAAACTTTCAAGAAAGTGTTCATGTTGATCTCAAAGGTGATTACATGTGTTTGTCATGTGGAGTTTATTTTCTGATTTAAAAGTCTTTGTGGTGTTAACATTGAAACAGAACAGTATTCTGAAGAGACATTCACTTGTTTCATTTAGGTCTTCAAGGTGGGATGTATTTTTAGAGTCATTTAAGAAAAATAACCTGCAATTAATTCTGCACCTAAAGAAAATAATAATTCAGTTAGCGCTTTTATACTTATACATCAGCTTGATAGAGCAATTAGGAATGTGATAATATTGAGTGAATATTACTTTACTATCATATCATTCTTTATTTTTTTTTTTTGAAATCTGATTAGTGCTAGTGTTCAATTCTTGCTTTAGTGATAAAGAAACTAACAAATGGATAAATGATTGTCTTCAGAAGCAAACAAAGCTTTGTTTAAATTTGAGTGAAACTTGTTTCTGTTGTTTTGGGGGATATGTGTTTTTTGTTGTGTAATGTTTGTGTGTTTTTTTTCATTGTTTGTGGATTGACATTCTGTATTTTGGTAAATGTTAAAGAAAACGTCCAATTATAAATGTTCTGTGACTATGACTTTGTGTTTGTTTTTTTTCAAAATCTTCATTGATAAAGAGCCCCGAATCCATGAATATTTAATAGACAACCTGAGGAGAGGTTACACAATAGTATTATTCTAATTAAAACAACTGGATAAAATTAGAAGTATAGAATGTTAAATATTATTACAGAATACAAACACACAATCAACCTTTTCTTTGCCGTGCCATTCCCACAATGTGGGTAGTACTGTCATACTACTGACTCGCAATTGTCACACACTTCATTTTATATTTTTCATGTACACATTTTTGTTTCGCAGCGACAAGATTTTTGCATGTGTTACATAATGGAATTCTGAATACACGTTTCAAATGGCATTTCTCACTTTTTTGGGATATAGTTGTATTTACTTTACTGACTTTACTTCTCACATAGTATAAAAGAGAAGGAAGAAAGAGAAGGACTCAAAACCGTACTGATTTGTACAGATCATAGTTTTCAAGTTCATTTTGTAAAATACTTCCCAGTTGTTTGATCAACATGTATTTCATATTCAGATGTGCGGTTCATGGTTACATTTTCCCATACATTTTTCTGTCATTACCCGACATATATTTTCTTAATATTTTCACTAACTAAAAAAATGGTTTGCACAGTTTTGTAATGATTGAACACCAAATGCCACAGTTATAAGCAGTATCCGTCGTGATTTTATACTATAAACTTTGTCTGTGAAATACATTGAGTTCGAAAGAGAAAATACCTGCCTAAATCAATCTTATTCCTCTGACTTATAATACGACAACTGTAGTGAATAAAATACTATGCCTGACTCAAACAAAATAATGTTTCAAATGAAAGCAATGTATTGATTCATTTTCAAGTGGGATATATCTTATCATTTCTAAAATCATGAAAGGAGAGTGATCAGAAAACACTAACTTCTTCTGAAACTCGAAAATAACTCTTAAAGTTTTTATTACGTAAACTCGAAAATTTCTATCTGATTGATTGAATTTTTTATGTCACAGCTATTCCTTTACAGGCTAATAATTTCTGTTTGGAAACTCAGCGTTGTATTTGTTGAACTTCCACGGAACACCGCACGACTTATCAATTTGCAAACCAAAAGTACACAAAACAATTGTATGTGGAAGGAAAGCACTATCAGACATTTTAAGAGTCATAATTAAATTTTTCAATATTGGAACAAATGAAACAGAAGCTGCACGATGTGGTAGTACCCATGGAATAGAACTGACGCCTTCCGGGCGTTCTACGTTTATTTAAATATATCACAAAATATATGTTTTGGAATATTTTTCACAAAATGTAAATAAACTAAAATAATAAAAAATCACGAGAATGTAAACTCTTATCTCCAAAAATGATGTTACAAGGACTTAAAGAGCACTAGAGCAGTCATCTGCACCAGTGAAATCCAAATGACGCTGCTGAGCATTGTAGTGTTGACCTTCCAGCGAGCGCTTGTGCGTAAAGTTCACGACAATACCAGAATTTTTGGATTTGCTTTCAATTTATTGTTGGCAAATACTTCTACGTTCTTGGTATTCCTAGCAAAAATCTTTAATGATGCATTTCTGCAGCAACTGTTTAGTTCGACCGCAATATTTAGTTTGTGTAACGTTGTCTTTGGGATTTGTGTATAGTGTCCTTAACTTTACGCTGAGCGCCTGATATTATTCTAAAATTGTATTATAATTTGGCTTAATTGAAATCTCCAGAGAAAGAATTCATGTGAATGAAATTTAGCATATTATTCAAAAAAGTCTCATAGTGAAGAAGATTGTGAATTGGATACCGATAGTGACCTGAAAACATAGACTAGCATCATCACGGTACTGGACCAGAGCAAGATAGTAAATCTAGTATTTCTGGTACTAAATAACAATATTTATCAACAATTTATAGGTCCCATAATTGGTAAATACTAAAGGCCAGAATGACGAGACATAGCGTATGAAGCAGTTTGAATAGTAAGCTCATAATATAATTAGTACTATCCGGTTTGAGACGAGGCAGATATTGCATATGTACTTTGAGATCGCAAACTATGGAATTTATAAGATTATTATTCATAATTGGGAATATATATTATTCTTAAATATTATAATTCGTCATAAAATTACATTGTTCTACAATTTCTTTGTTTTATTCAAGAGTGATTGAATGACGCGAAATTTACGACATGCGCCTGTTGGTGAAACTTTTACGCGCGTCCGCTGGAAGGTTGAAGGTATTTCTCGAAAATTACGTTAATGTACGATCTGGCGCCGAATAGGCAAAGAAGCACCAGACAATGATTGAAACAGCCAGGTAATCTTTCTTAAATTGTACATAGGAATACAAGAGAACGTACATTTCTTCATTTTACATTTAATTAATTTTCAGAGTAAATTCTCTGTAAACAGTATAAGTAATAGAGGTTCACACATGTACTGATTATGATCTTTCACTCAAAGCAAAAAGGAATATCTGTTCAGTATAGGTGTGAGGCCAACGTCTTGAAATAAGTTATTACTTAAATTAAAAAATATAATCTCTGTATGATGCTGAGTTGTGGGAGATCTCAAAAAGCAATGAGAAAGCTATGGAAATGGAGTTTTAGAGACGCAGCTGTAGTGTAACATTAATGGAAAGAATAAGGAATGAAAATATAAAGTAGCATATGAGTGTAATTTCGGATATAATGGATACAATAGAAGGGAGAAGGTTAAAATGGTATGGTCATCTTAGAAGAGTGCCGGAGGAAAGATGGTCATTAAAAACTTGCAGGTGGCAGGTGCCAATGCACAGAAAGAGAGGTAGACCAAGACTCACGTGGTATGATGGTGTGCGACAGACAATGAGAGATCGTCACATCGAAGATGATGATTGACAAGATAGAAGAAGATTGAACCTTGGGTGCAAGAGACGCTGAATGGTGTAGTTCCACTCGCAGAAAGAGAGAGAGAGAGAGAGAGAGAGAGAGAGAGAGAGAGAGAGAGAGAGAGAGAGAGAATAAATATAATATAAGTTTACTAGTAAAAACGCTTAGTGAAAAAATGGTATTTTTAGCATATAAGAAACAAAAAACAAATAAAACCATTATTTAAGGCAATGAAAAAACGGTATCACTTATCCAATTTCAACAATTTATCACAATTTCAAATAAAAGTCCAATGCAACAATTACCCCACAACTGATATGGATCATATACGTTTCACTCATGACATCTAATTGGAACTTTCATTCATAACTATTGGGGTAGTAAATAATTACTGTATCTGACTTTGTAGAAGGAATCGTGAGTACTGATTTTTCTGAAGAAGGGGAAGTAACTACGTTTTACAACCCGTTAAGGATTATACAACAATCGAAAGAATTGAGCTTTGACTAAAGATGGCAAAGAGAACTACTGCAGGAAAAGAATCTCTTTTAATTTAGTTTTCCTGATGAGAAGGTGGAATTACGGAAAGTAATGACCAACACACGGCCAGCACTACGAAAAGAGCTCGGCATGTGCCTCGTATTACAAACCTGAAGGGCATCAGTAATTTGTTCTACTTCAACCTTCAATCTAATGACGCTATTTCGTTACACTACTGTTATAATATCGAATTAACGTAATCAGGAAATGAAAAAGTCTTTGTCCACGGTTGGCATATCTTAAAGATTTAACAGTCCGCCCTCATAAAGAACAATTATTAATGTCATTTGCTCAATTTTTTCATATTTTATTCATCTTTCAACTATTTACAGTTCAAATATACGAAGGGAATTCTGGAGCTCAAGAAAACGTGCGCAGATGTTCTTCTCCCCCATACTTTACATATAATCTACGGTTTTGACTAACTAACTAACTAACTAACTAAATAAATAAATAAGTAAATAAATAAATAAATAAATAAATAAATAAATAAATAAATAAATAAATAAATAAATAAATAAATAAATAAATAAAGTGTTTTAATTAAGGTGGCAGCGTGTAAGCGCAGTTATTACAAGAAGCGGTATTTATTTCTACGAATTTTTTGGAAGACAATGGCATTACAAAAAGTAGTAGACGACATAGGCCGGTAACACAAATAACAGACTCAGCTGGTTTATAATCTCAGCCGTTGCCTCCGTTTACGCATTTCTACTACGACCCTTGTTTGCTTTTTTTTTTAGCCTCATGAAGTTAATAAGCATTCAGTCCAGCTGGAAGGGCTGTTGGGCCAGTGGTCGGCACGTGCGTCAGCTTGGCCCCCGACGCCACACAAGTGCCCTGCGGCGCCGCGCAGGTGTGTGCGTGTGTGTGTGTGTTTCATTAGTAGCGATTTCCATTGTCACTGCGGCAGCAAGGTATCTCAACCTCCCGGTCATCTTAGCTCAGGGTAAGCCAGTAGCCATTACTCAAGGACTCTGTTTATGATAAAGGAAAGCTACGTAGACGTTAATGATTCTCATGAAATAAAAACTGGCGGAGAGGGTTCAGATCATATATTAGTGACACTGCAGTGTAAAGAATGGCCGGCGTTCCCAGTCGGTTGAAACTAGACCACTTGGTTTCTCCTCACATCTGTATGAACAGTATACTTTGAAAATATTCACAGGGTGAATTTCCACTTAGTCAAGGTGAAATATGAACTTGCACTCATGCTCCATGCTCCTCTAACACAATTCTGGATGGTTCCACTAAAATAAAACTTTAGTAAGATTTTATCTATAAATTATGTAGTTTGTAAAATGTTTTCATTGAAGTCAGCGACAATAAATTCGAAGTCATTGAAGTCAATAAGACGTTAGAATAAATAATTGAGTGTATTCACGCATTTTAATGATTATTAAAACGCCAAGAAGGAACTTGAAAATAATATCTACGTTCAGTGACAATTCCACATAAAATAAGGTCAAATGAAATAACTCGCGAGAGCACACAGAATAAACGCGCAATAAATCAATCCTCTCTTGCACTACTATCACATAAAAGAAAAGACTAGGACTGAGAAAATATTACCCAGTCAGCTCTTTGACTCTCCTTTTCACAAAGCGTTCCAGAGGAATGCGGTCCATGAATTTTTGCCTAGTAACCAACTTAAAGAATTTGTGATTCTCAATTTTGATGGTAACATTTACGATTTCTAATAATGTGGCGACAGAAAATTATTATGAAGCTTCCACAGTACTGTTTAAACTGTTTACTTTTATCTTATCTTTTTATAAATATTCCTTCATTAGACATTCAATTGTATTTAAAACGTACTATGTCTCGTTTAGAATTAATTGAGAAAATCTCAGTAAAGAATGTAGTACTGCATTACAACCTTTTTTTCGAGGATTTTTCCTCCGGAGAAATGTAAATCTCCTTTACGCTGTACCACTAAAATGAAGTTTTCCGTCATCCATAAATGATCATTACATCAGCGAAAACATTCATTAATAATTTTGAGAGGCAGCTTTGGTACATTTATAATAGTGCTTTGAAAATACAAAATATTTACGCGCATCGAGTTTGAAAAGTAGCCTTAGTTTTATTTATTGAAGTCGTGTTCGCTTTGAATTTTGAACATAAAGCACGATGTGTAATGTTTGCGTAATCCGTAAAATAATACTGGATGTCGCATGGCAATATATTGAGTGTACTTTCCACAAACATTGGGGCAAAGAAAAAAATTAAAATATTGATTAAAAACTGCATTTATGGTTTTATAAAATTCTGGATTTTTATATAATACAGGTCTTGTTTGCTAGGGATACAAATGTTAATCTCACATTTTATCCTTTTTGCCCATGGAACTAAGAAAGTATCTAGTCCACATAATGTACGAAAGCTAACAACGTAATTGCAATAAAAAATATAACAAATCTAATGTCCAAAATCATGACATTTAGAATGATTATGATCATATTATAACACTACCACTCGAATAAGGAAACCAATATGTCCGTTGATCACCTTGCCCGAATAATCAGCATTCCGGCAAAGGTGCACAAACAAAACAATCGTCTCCTGTATTATTTCTGTAGTACACATTCCTTTTGCGGCTCTCAAACGCAACCGACCTTTATAAACGAGGTTTCTAAAGAAAGATAATTTCATAGAGACGTGACGAATTGCACTTTGACTTCAGAAATATGAAGGATTAGCTAAGAAAACACACATTTAAATATACATGTCAAATGCAACTCGAAACACTCGATATCATTGTTTTTAAATCTATATCCTTTAATAACTCCTAAAACGAGCGTGTTAGAGCCTTAAAAACTAACATTTTCAAGCCGAAGGACTCAAATAAACGTTCTTTGCACAGGATTATACGGGATTAGGTCTTCCTGAACATTTTATTATATTTCTGCTGATTCGACGCTTCTCGATTCTTCCCCATCTGTTCAGTGCCTGCACAATCTGCAAATGTGTGTGAAACTAAACTAATTACATGATATTCTACGCCACTGAATTACACAGGTGTACCTCTCTGCTCGCTAATAAAGTTAAATATGAATAGATTGTATTGACAATGGTGTATTGTGTTATCAATTACAATGAGACACACAAAACAGGTAACGGAGGTTAAGAGGATCTTGAAAAAAAATACTTTACAGGCTTAATATGTAAATGGATAAATAGTAAAGACGGTGGGGTTTAATATGCAAGAGTTCTCGCACGGGTAAAAAAGTCTTATCTGATATTTCCTATCCTTAAGCTATGGAGTTGGTGGGGTATGAACAAGGATGTAACGAATATTACTAAATCAATAAAAAAGAGAGACGTTAATTTTAACAAAACATTTGTGATCATTCAAATATTCGACAAACGAATTCGCCGCCGCCGCCGCCGCCGCCGCTGATGACACCAGCTTCTCCAGCAAAAGGTATTTCCCCAACCACGTATCTCCACCAGCGGGGCACCGCCCCAGCCGGAATAAGCTCTAAGCCCCCGACAGATCTCTTGGCATGTGTGGTGGCGTAGTGCATGTTAGTGTGATGTGTGTAAGGGGTGAGGATAGGACAAGGAAGAGAAGAGAAAGATCCGCGCGGTCAGTGACCCGTTTGTTACGGTACTACTCCGGCATTCGCCTGGTGTTGATCAGAGAAACGACGGAAAGAACCAATCAGAGCAACCGGCCGCTAGACTTCACCTCCAGACAGCGACTGAATTCGACCTAACTGACAAGCTAGTGTCGAAACTCCTGCCGCCATTGGGACTCGAGCCTAGAACCTCCCGGTTAGAGGCACCGTAGTGACGTGAGATAATACATTGGGCCCAGGTACCTGGTTGAGGAAACCCTGCAAGCTGACGGTAGGTGGGCGCTAGATCTCGCCATCCAGCGGGGCAAGATCACCGCGACCTTCTGAGCAAGAACATTGACTATACTTACTCTAAGTATGAGCTTAGCAGTTGACGCGTCCGGAATCACTATGGATGAATAAATTTTTCCGGGATACATGAGAAATGTTCGTGCTTTGAGGCCATCCGTTGCTCGCAGCCGCGAGGCGTCGCCCCCATCACTTACGCCGGATGGGCACGGGCCCGGGCCGCACTCTCTCCGACCCACACAATGGGAAGTACGTGGGGAAGTGGGGCGTGGCACTGCGGTTGCGGCGGCGCTCGGGCGGAACAACAATAATGGAGATTCAAAACAAAACTTAAGAAAATCCACCTGTCGAGCAATTCAGCGCGCGGTTGCGCCACAATGCGGATAATGACAATGTGAAAATGGCACGCTTCAATTTGTTCCTTAGAAACCTACTCGTAGGCAAGTCTGGAGGGTCAGAACACACCACTGTAGTTGCTAGGAATTATTTTGTACATCATGATTTAATTAGTTGCGGGAATAAGTTGTCACCACTCACTGTCTATGTCACATTTGTCGCTTGTTGTCCATGTTTGTAACACGGGAAGACTAGAAACCGACAAACACTAAAAACGTAATTTAGGGGACTCTGTTGAAAATGTGCACATTCGTTTTATATATTATTCTTCCAATTATGTTCTAGCATGAGACATCTACACAGTTCCCGCAATATGAATCGAGACCTTACTAGCCCACACACCATAATTTATTCGTGTATTTCTACGAAATTGTATTATATAAATAGGATTAATTCCATATTTTATGCTTTTAAGCAAAATTACTGGGTAAAAGCTTGCAATATGCAATGCAGTAAACAATAAAATGCCTTTCTTTGCAATAAGACACGTTAGAGATGTGTAGAGACTTGATAAACCCTCCAAACATGAGTAAACTAAAAATTGCAAAAAAGTGGCCCGGGAGGATAGTGTTCCAGGAGGGAGGGGGAAAGGGGTCGTCCATAATTAACGTAACGCTAAAGAGAGGGGAGTGGGGTTTGAAACAACGTTACTCTGCGTTTCGTAGGGATAGGGATGGGTCTTAGTTTAGTGTTACGAATTGTGATATTTATTTTTAAAATCTTTGAATGTTTACTGAAAAATTTCAGTTTTTCAGTGGCAAACTAAAACATTAATATCTGTACAAATTAAATTAAAAATATAACACATTAAAAATTATAATTTATATTTATTAGAATAAATCAAAATATATTTTCATCAATGATATAGATTGAAGCTGATAAATTACGAAGAAAATATTCAAAACTGATCTATAGTATATTCTAGAATCCAATTAAATTGGCTATGAAGACTCAGAGGCTATGCGTCATCCAGGACGGCGTGTCCAGACCTTGTGAAATATTTTCTCACCTATGCGTCCTTATTTCATTAAAATATTATCCCCAATCTTATTGTTATCTGCAGTCCCCAACGCCAACTAATTCTCACTTTAATTATCATAAATTTCAATATATAACAATTACAATTAATACAATTCTTTTTTCTACTTCAAAATTGTTTTTTTACCTGTTGTATGGGTAAGGGTCATGTCGCATTCGTCGCATAATGATTGGAGACGGTTCAAGCGCGTGTTCGCGGTGCGCTACAGGGGGGGGGCGAGGGGGTATTCAAAATATGCCAAATTTTTTTTCCTAGGGCTTTTATCCAGCCGACAGCCGGTTGCCCTTTACGTCCCGAAGGGACGCATACTCGACCATACACTAGACAAACACTTGCGGGCTCCTCTGATCTGGGGTCAGCAGAACGCGAGGCCCTCCGCGACAACACACAAAGTCAAGGGACAAACAGCCATGCCCAAGGCGGGACTCGAACCCGCGACCCTTCGGACCGAAGCGCTGAGTCGGTACTCGCTCTTAGCCACCTCGGCCATCCAGGTCGGCATGTGCCAAATTTGTGTTACGTAATTTACGGACAGCCCCAATGTTGGGGGGGGGGCGTGGGAGGAAGAAGCTGGGGATGGATTCGGAGAGGCCGTCGCTCCAGCCGTGGGCGGGGGCCGGTCGCCGGTGGCAACGTCGCTCTCATTGATCTCCGCCCTTGGGGCGATGCGGGTGGTGGGGAGGGGCGCGCGGCCTTGTCGCTTTGAGCGGCGCCGCGGAGGGCGCGTCTTATCCGCCTGCCACGCAGCCTCTGATACCTCAGTCACGGCAGTTGCCGCCGCCGCCGCCGCCGCCGCAGCCGCCGCCGCCGCCGCCACCGCCGCTGCCACCGCCACCGCCGCCACCACCGCCGCCGCCGCCGCCGCCGCGCCACCACCGCCCCCGCCGCCCCCCGCCGCCGCCCCCCGCCGCCCCCGCCACCGCAGCCGCGCCGCCCAGCCACCACCGCCGCCGCCGCCGCCGCCGCCGCCGCCGCCGCCGCCACCACCGCCGCCGCGCCCCCCGCCGCCACCGCCGCCGCCGCCGCCACCGCCGCCGCCGCCACCGCCGCTGCCGCCGCCGCCGCCGCCGCCGCCACCGCCACCGCCGCCGCCGCCACCGCCGCTGCCGCCGCCGCCGCCGCCACCGCCACCGCCGCCGCCACCGCCGCCGCCGCAGCCGCCGTCGTCGTCCTCGTCTTCAGGCTCAGCGAGCGCCTGAGCGGAGCTGCGTTGTCGTGCATGGGCCCCAGCTCAACGGGGCACTAATTGTGGTTCGCTTTGAGTACGCTCTCAGCTATAGTTACAGGAGATGCTTCACGGTGGATGCTAAGAAAAAATCCCAAATATACAAAAATTTCCAAAGGGACCAGTACAATCAGTTCTGCGTTGTACACAATATTTGCGTAAGGAGTGGCACACAATATTTTTTATAAATATAGTTCGTTGGTAAATTTACAACATACAAATCAATGTTCTTCTTCCTAGGGCTTTTATCCAGCCGACAGCCGGTTGCCCTTTACGTCCCGAAGGGACGCATATTTGACCATACACTAGACAAACACTTGCGGGCTCCTCTGATCTGGGGTCAGCAGAACGCGAGGCCCTCCGCGACAACACACACACAAAGTCAAGAGACAAACAGCCATGCCCAAGGCGGGACTCGAACCCGCGACCCTTCGGACCGAAGCGCTGAGTCGGTACTCGCTCTTAGCCACCTCGGCCATCCAGGTCGGCCAAATCAATGTTTCTTATCCGTAATACCACATCTTCACTGGAGTATCCGAGTTCTAATGCAGAGAACTGATGATTGCATATGACCCCTTATGAAGATTTAAATGAGAGGTAGTTCATTAGAGTATGGTGTAAGATACGCGGTGGTACAATTTGTCTGGCAATCACGAGATGGAATCTTGAATTATTTACGCAAGATTCTAATTAATATCTAAAACAAGTAGTCGCCGTCATTACTCTCTTTCCTCTTCTTCTCTGTAGAAATAGTATGCTAGTATTTGATTTGTGTGCAGTTATGATCAGTAATTTAAGAATGGATTTTTTATTTGTAGGAATGGAATTTGAATACAAGGAAGAGACTGGAATGGGTTTCTTTCAGTAGCTTCAGACACATATTGCTGAAATACGCACTTTAAATCATTGTGCTCAATGCGAATTTTTAAAAATTAATTTTATGTAGTAAATTCGAAGAGAAATAACGTTTACTGAATGTCTTCCACTTTCTCCCCTTTGACCCTTTCCCTCTCCTTCCAGTTCTTCTTCATCCGTTCAGTGTGTTTCTTCTTTCTCTTATCTGACCAATAGTCTCAGTTTGATTTGATTTTCTCTTTTCTCTCAATATAATTCTATGTTCAACATCATCTTGCTAAATACTCGTAAATCACTTTCCATTGTGATATACCAAAATGACGAACTATTTTTATTATGGAAATGTCATTGTATTTGACATAGAATGTAGGGATGTCAATAGACGATCGCGAGGGGGTCGCTATGTAAAAAATAAACAACCAGCGATAAGGATAATTTTCGTTAGGTTGAAATGACAGAGCAGAGGCGGAATAAGCATTCTTTTGAGAGACAAAAGAAAAAGACATAAAATTCGGATACTTCCGAGTTTTTAGAAGAACATTCATTCGCTCGAGCAACGCGGTGATGAGCAGTTGCTTTATGATATATTTTACCAGGTCGAGGAAAGACTGTAATTGACAGTTGTATAAAATTAACTATTGTTTCTTGTATTAGGATAGAACGTTCTTGTAGGAAGTAAATTCGTCTCTAGGCATCCACCCGAGACGCAAGTGAGGGAAGTCTCGGATTATAATAGTATCATCGGGAGAATTTGGAACCAGATCACGGACATTAGGCGAGGACTTGATCCAGAAGCAAAATTCTGCTGCATCGACGGAGAAGATTCTACGGGGCGCCATCGAACGAAGAAGTGAAGAGCGCGCAAAGACCCACGAATGAATAACAAGGTTTTATAGCTATAGTAAGATAAAGAAAACTGGCCATGACCAAAGATCAATTCATTTTTTATTATAAATATAATAAATTCTAATTTGTTAAGTTGAAAGGAAGCTGATTATCATTGTTCGTTACGTGCAATCCGGCATTTTAATAAGATTTTCAGATTACTGGCCACTCTGTAGGGATGGCAGATTGAATAATTGGTTACAAAGTAAGTATCAACAATTATGAACTTTGAACCCCAATTAACTGAGTTAGCACAACATAAGTTTGGAATGAGAGATATTTAAAGTACGTAGGAATCATTAGGTTTCAAGCGTAACCTTTTTCTAGCGCCCAAATTACATTTATCAGTAATAATTGTGTTTCAAAATTTCGCTCCAAGTGGGGCTTGTTTTTAAATAGAAAGACGGGGCTTGTTTCAAATTAGCACCAGTCAACGTCGGGCATGTTTCACCATAGTTTCTTTATTTTTATTCTACGAAAATGCAAATCATTTTTAACTTCGAATATTGTTACTCTCTCAAAGTCGTCATTTTTCCTATTTTCTGTGATAAATAAAATATTAACGAATGAATGAAGTCGTATTCTTGTTGTTTATACTCTATTATTTTTGTAATAATGTAACAATATCAAGTAATGAAAAGCTACTTTTAACAAATGGGGGATTAAGAATTTTACCTACTGTGCGAGCCGTAAAAAAATAAAAATAAATGAGCGTATTGTATCAAAAAGAATTAAGAGTACTCCTATTTAAAGAACTTTATTTACATGAAATTTTGTTAAAAGAATACTGTATTTTGAAATGAACATAACGTTACATACGCGGCTGACAACACTAACACACATTTAGTTAAAATTCGGAAATCGCCACAGATTAAAAACTCCAACCGCGACTGCTATTTCTGTGTAGGTCATATTCAGTCAAGAAAATTAGCAGATCTCATCGAATCCTATTATCTGTCAGTTGTTAAACAATCTTAACGTTTATACATTTTAGAATTACATAATTCAGCGACCTACGAAATTTTCATGTCACATAAATATTGATTTTAACATCCAAGAACTCTAGGAGGAGAATAGCAAGGAACGTAGGGGGGAAAAGATATTAAGGGAAAGAATGAGAAAGGAGTAAAATGTAAAAGGAAAAAAGGACATGAGAAGAAACGGAAGAATAGAAGAATAAAGAGAATGAGAATAAAAGAAAAATAGAAGAAAAAACAAGACAGAAATGCGAAATATAAGGAGAAGAAGAATGAAACGATGAAGCGTAAACAGAAGGGAAATAAGAGATGGAAGTAGAAAAAGAGAATTGTCGGAAGAAGAGAATGAACGGGAATGATGAGATGAAAGAGAACATTGAGAAGGAGAAGAAAATAACTATATAAGAATAAGAAGAAAAATGAGGTCGATAAGAACGATGAGAAGAAGGAGAAGAATGTGAAGATATGAAGAGAATGAAAGGGGAGAACAGAATACAGTGAAAGAAGAGTAAGAAAGAGAAGAAAGTGAAGGAGGAGAAGGAAAAGAAAGTTAAAATCAGTGATAAGTAGAAGGATAAAGACAAGAAGTAGAAGAGAATGTAGGAAGAGGAGAAGGAGGAGTTAACGATGAGGAGGATATGAAACAGAAGTACACGCAGAGTCAGAAGACGAAGGAGGAAGAGAATAGGAGAAGAAATAAAATAAATATGGGGTAGGAGAAAATGTTTTGACTTAGCCCACAACTATGTGTTCTGCATTTTTTAAAATAAAACGTAATATGTTCATTATTTCTTATATTGCAGTAGATTCCGATAGCTAGTGACGATAATAATGATAACACTGATGGGACGATAGTGAGGATTTTTTTGGTGCTCTGGACTCGTCCGCATCGTGTGCTCTCCGTCACCGGTGGGCGAGCGAGGTGTGAGTCTGTGTATGTAGGGGGGGGGAGTGGATGCAGCCGGCCAATCACCTCAGCGCCGGGCGGCAGGGCGCCGGTGTCGGTCTCTAGCGGCGGGCCGAGGGGTCAAGAACTGACAATGAACGCGCGCCCGCTGGACGCGCCGACGACCTCCTGGCACAAAGAGCAGATAAATAGCGGAGGCGGCGGTGGAGGAGGAGGTGGAGGAGGAGGGGGGCGGATGGCGGGTGAAAAGGCTGGACCGCCAGCGGATCCCAACCGCCTAATGGCACTGGACGAAGTGGACAACGACTCTGTACCATTGTGAGCGTTATTGAAGACTCCTTCACACATATCAGCGTAGGGAAGAGAAATTTCTAATATTTTAAGTAGATTTACTCAAATTACATAGATTTATTGATTACTAGTGGTCTCGACAATACTTTCATATTAAAAAGTATTACACATCACTCACTAATGAACACGTGATTGTTAATCACGTTTTACGCTGCGCTACGCAAAATGTCTAATAGATAAAAGACTATTTCGCGAGTATG
This sequence comes from Teleogryllus occipitalis, assembly GCA_011170035.1. Taxonomy (NCBI): domain Eukaryota; kingdom Metazoa; phylum Arthropoda; class Insecta; order Orthoptera; family Gryllidae; genus Teleogryllus; species Teleogryllus occipitalis. Next base: position 37,260 of record BLKR01003016.1, on the reverse strand, counting down.
GGTTTTTCTATGTCGTGGTTTGGACGTGGTTTTCAAGTATCCTATTGTTTAAACGTCCTCCATCAAATTTGACATGCGGTCGCTATGTCACTACTTTGGAGAAAGGGTACTCCGAGTTAAGATGGTAATACGTTCCCTTAAACCAAAAGACAAATGAGTGGTTACATTATAATTCTAACATAAAAATAATATTTTTGAAAGGTTTCCTAGCTCCCGTTCCACCACCCACACCCCTCAAGAGCAGAAAACGTGTTTTTTTAAGTTTCTTTCCTGCAAAACACTATTTTATTTGACTGAAAAATATGATAAATAAGATGATAATTTATACTATCAGAAAAATATATTTTGATATTTTTTCAGACCCAAATTCAAACACAAAAAAAAAGTTTTTATAAAATAACGAATTTGTGTCTTAGAAACATGGAACAGGCTCGAAAAATCTCAAACATTCCTCTTAAACACAAGTGGTTGTGAATTTTTGGTGAGATGGAGGGACACGAGGGAGAGATGGCGCGACGAGCGAGGCGGCGGACGTCGTGGAGGTGGTGTGGCAGAGAAGGCGGAGGGGCTACAGGCAAGGAGGCGAAGCGGGCGGAGGCGATGACAGCGGCGGACGGCAATGGAACGGGCGACGACGGCGAAGGAGAAGTTCCGTCCCGGCGAGGAATTAATTAACCCCATCTGTTGAACAAACTCGACGGTGCACCTCTGGAGGACGACTGTGTTTGTGGAGAAACACGCGAGGTGCCACCGCGCGTCGCTGGGTGTTCTGAGGGGCGCTGGAGGCAGTTCGTTAGCTGGAGGGGTTGGAGAGGCTGGAGGGGGAGGAGGGGGAGGAGAGGGAGGAGAGGAGGGTTGGAGGGGGAGGAGGGGGAGGAGAGGGAGGAGGAGGGAGGGGGAGGAAGGGCTGGAGTGGGAGGAGGGAGAGAGTGAGGATGGGGAGGAGGGGAGGAGGGGGAGGGAGGCGAGGAAGGGTGAGGAGGGAAGGAGGGGGAGGAGGGAGGAGGGGGAGGAGGGAGGAGGGGGGAGGAGGGGAGGATGAAAGGAAGGGGGAGGAGGGAGAGGAGGGGGAGGAGGGGAAGGCTGGGGAAGTAAGTGGAGCCATTCTCGTGCAGTATCATATCGATCGCTAATTGAGGGGAGATAGCATGAAATGTCCAAACTCGTTAGTCGTTCTGAAAGATGATACACTTTTTTCATTTTAAAATTGAAAGGGAAATCGAAACAATTCCACGTTCACAAAATAGTTTGACCACCCTAACGTGTGTATGCATTACTTGATATATCATGTATATTTGCGATTAATAAGTGGGTATTTTTTATATAAAACACAAGATCCTTAAGGACCTTGGTAGCTTCCAATGACTGAATAGCCTGGAATAACATGTAATGACGATAGCGGAAATATACATTATCTTTTAACATTTGATATCAAAAATCAAACACAGCAGCGATGGCATACATTTTGTAACATACAACATTTATATTCCTTTAATCTGTAATGGAACGACTGAATCTGAGCTTATTAGCACAGAATGCCAAAGACATTGTAAAAATTTATAACACATTTTTTACAAAAATCACAAAACAAAGAGTACTGAATTTATGGATGATAGCAGATAAATGAAGATGGGATAAATGATAAGACGTTTATGGAAGTTCCATTCATAAAAAAGAAAAAAATACTGATGGCTATATACAGCATCGAAATATAAGAGACAGAGAAATTGAATGTGGCTAGGGGTATGTTAATTATATATTATCAACGTTATTTTGTTGGCATCAATATTTGAGACATCAATATTCTCAGTTGCCCCAGCAAGTTTCTTCTCATACAAATCTCGTTGACCCCATGCTTGTTGCTTGGAAATTATCTATGGAACATCTTGTGTCACCTTCTCGTGACTCTGGGGACTTTCATATTCCATTCTGATGATACCTCGTGAACACTATTTTAACTGCTCATTGTCATATACTCAGCTAAAAAGGGAAATTTTTACACAATTTTGTTAGAGGTCTTATAGAGAAAGTAATGTAACAGTAAAATAAACAATTCTATCATGTCATTCTACCTATAAAATGAACTTTTTAATGTTTATTTGTGTGTGAAGTTTTTTTCCGATCCATTTAATTTAAAATATTAGGTATGATATTTAGTCACTCTAAACCAGGGATCCTCCAGCTTATTCTTTCTTCGGACCTTTTAAAACCATGGTTTGCTTCATCGACCCCGTTACATTTTTTCTATAATATAAACAAATTATATATTCATAAGAAAAATAATGACACAAACATATCTGAATGATAATGACTCAAAGAAATAACAACCGTTTTGAAAAAAATTAAATGTTTTATTATTTTTTGTAATATTTTTAATTTTGTAAATACAAACAAGTTTTACGACCCGAAATTCAAATTGAAAATGCAGAAAATAAAAGTTTCATTCGTGTGGGTAATTAAATTCCAAATGAGGAAGGAAATTTTTAATTTCTTATTAGATGAAAAATATAAATAATAAACATCAGAAAATATAATTTTCATTACTATATTTCTCGAAATTAATGAGATATTAATCTAGATTACACATATTAGTCGTCGATGCACACTCGACACCACTCTAAGTCTCCTGATCGATCCTGTGATTGCCATCGACCCCTACTTGGTCTCTGGTAAAGTTTTTTAGATGTACTAATTTACAAAAAAAATTCGAAAATTTAATATCACTTTAAAATACTTCCAATCGCGTCATAACCGCACCAGAAGCATTAAAGCACTAGCATAAAGCCTGCAAAATTAGTAACCACATTGTAGAAGATGCTTAAAATTTTTAGGCTACGTATTTATTTAAAATCTACGGACAATTTTTATGCCTCTTTCTGAACAGATTCCCTGTCAAATGGGAAATAGTTTTGAATTTGTTCCATATTTATTAATATATTTTCTTTGTTCTAAATCTCACTACTAGAAGGCTGGATCTCCATTTTATATTAATTTGAAGCAAGTGGGAGGCCACAAAATTTTTCAAATTTTGTGCTTGAAGAGACCACAACTGAGACTGGGACCTCTGCTAATGGCGATACTGTTAAGTTCTTCTACTTACAATTTAGATGTTAAAAACGAACGAATGAAATATTTCTTTCATGTATGGTATAATTAAGAATGAAGGTTAACGATATGTATTAAAACGATTATATCGAAAATGACACAATTGCTTATTACAGTTTAAAATTAGGACATTTCATTGATTTTTTCTTTCTACCTATTATGTATTTTTAGTTCAAATTGCAGTAATACTAATGTCTTATTCAATAAGAATATATTAATTCACATTTTCTCAATATTACACGATATTACGTACGGATGTATAACATTCGTACTCATTTATTTTATCATCTTCGACATGTACTTCTATTTTACAACAAAAATCACAAAACGAGATTCACAGCATTTAACCCGATCATTCTATTTTACCTGAGATTTGGATGTCGAGATTTCAAACTCTTTCGTTCATTACTGAGCCAGCGATGTTTCAACCACTTTCCCTTACACGTACTTCCACTCCAAACTATCTCTTCACCCTTCACCGTGCTCCACGTGCAATGGCACTCTTGCGACTGGTGGAGACGACAGCGAAGTCGTTGCGAGTGTAGGTGTGTGTGCTAGTATGAGCAAGTGTGAGCGCACCTCTTGTGTGTTAGGAGAAACAGAGACAGGGAGTAAGATAAAGGAGTGAGAGTGATACATCTTGACAAAGAGTTAAGCTTAGAAACATTGAGCCAGAGAAAAGGAGTTAGAAGGAAAAAATAAAGAGAGAAAATTTAAAAAAGAAGAGAAAATGTAAAATGTAGATTGAGACAAAGTGACAAACTAGAGGGAAAGAGAAATAAAGTAATAACCTAAAGAGAGATAAAATAAAATTCTAGAGAGAGATAAAGTAAAACAAAGTAGAGAGAGATAAAGTAAAAAGACGGGGAGGGGGAGGGAGAAATTAAAAGAAAACACGAGAAAGATTATTTAAAATTGTGTTGTTTTAAAGATTTCATTTCCATTCTTATTAAAATATTATTCAATGCAAAGATATGCAAACAATAATTTGAACGAACATTACAATGACGATACCAAATATTTGCATAATATTACTAATCTGTTATAATATTATTTCTTGATTATTATTATTATGAGTGAAAGTTTCCGGGCTGGTAGGCCGCATTGAAGAGCCAACTGGGCCACGGCCTACCAGCCCGGAAACATTCACTCATATTGACTCCGGCCGTGAAAACCTACGATGTAAATTATTATTGTTACAAAAAGTAGTATTGAATAGTTTGAGAGTTGTCACTATTTTTGAAATTTTTAATAAACTATAAATTTAATTTTTAACGTCTGCAAATAATTTAATATACATCTTTAATGTCTTTTAAAAAAATGAAACCAAGTATACCCCGTAGTAATTGCGCCATTAATAACACTAACGTAATTATCGACATATTTTATTAGTTTGACATTGACGATTGCTGAACTTCTGATAAAAGACCGGTCCAAATCTGAAAAGGCGGCGATGGTGAAACGGTTAGCGTATCGGGCTGTTATACCCAAGTTTGCGGGTTCAAACCCGATCGAAGCCGGATATTTTTAAGGGCGAAAAAAATCTTTCGTACGCATTCCTTCGGAGGGGAAGTAAACCCGGCTATCCCATGTTAGTAGATTACTGTATGTAAAAGATCTTCAAGCCTAAATGAAGCCTCTGAGCTAAATTCAAATTGCCTGTTTCATCGCCCAAGTAATACCTTTTTTTCTCCACTAGTAGGTGAAAGGAGCGTAACGAAATTTGCGTGGTCAGACGGAAGAGCAGGCCTCATGGCCTGAGTCTCGCCACGTAAAATAAGGCATTCATTGATTCAAAAGCTCAGTTCATTTTTTAAATTAATTAATTTGCAGTCGTGTGCATTTTTTATCATATTGTTACTGATATGGGTTTTCTTTTAAACTGGTAGAATTCTTTAAAATCTAGGGCTGTATTGCCTAAATATATTAAAATTGCGTTTTATACTGGTATGCGTTTGGTATATAGAGACATTACTAATGACATATTATTAGACAAATGTGTTTAAAATTCTTTGTTTCTTGTTTCATCAGATCACAAAAAGAAAACAGAACACCATTGCTAACAAAAGTAAATTACAGTGTCGTTTACATTCAACCATGTACTTGTCACTTAATATGGCTTTGCATCCCAAAATTTCGTACTAACACCTACCCTAGTGATCAACCACTCGTGCCCTAGGACATGGCACCATATAGTACATGATTATTTCCGAGATGAAAAGCACGTCGGTCTTCCTAAATATTATGCTGGTAAGAATCATTCATGTTACTGATTTACTCAAATTTGTTTTATTTTTCGATACCCTTCTAGCGGTTGGCATGAATGCAACAAGTGAGAATGAAACGGAAAACCAACGTTTCCAAGTTTCGTTTATATTTTTTTAAATCACTGATATAGTATGTTATAATATTATCACCACAGTAGTATAAATTAAATCAAGCAAAGTGACTCAGAGAGTAGTGCGCTGACTTCGCATTCGGGAGGCCCGCGTTCAAACCCCTTGCCGGCCATCGTGACTGGGGTTTTAGTGGTTTCCCTCGGTTATCCAGGCGAATGCTTGGATGGTTCTACTGAAAGGTCACGACCGCAATACCGGCGATACTAGCCGAATTCGTTTACTACGTGAAGTCACGAAGGTTAAGCGAGTTCGAGGCATGGCGGGTTCCTGGTAGTGTAGTTGAAATGATTGAAGGCGTTGTCATTGTCAACAATAGTATTTATTTTAAAAATAGCAGCTTTCGATGGCTTAGCCATCATCATCAGTTTTCTGGTACAAGAAAATATAAAATTAGAATTAACATAGTAACCTAATTTTAAAAACATTTTAAGAAATGAAATTTTTAAAATAAATACTATTGTTGACAATGACAACGCCTTCAATCATTTCAATTATGTGAATGTCAACTACAACTCACCACTGAATCAATATCCTGTAGTGTAACCGGCTAGGAACCCTGGGATCTAATTGTGTCAAAGACAATTGCCCATGACGGGACATGTAATGGCTAAAAACGTATACAAAAAATTACAATTAAAAATGGCTGTGAAGGGACAAAATATTAAATTAAACAAATATAATAATTAATTATATATAATAATATTATTAAATAAATATAATTGGAAACTAGAGATCCTACAACAGCACATACATTCACATATCTGTAATTGTAGGAATTTTCAAAACTTCACAGAGTTCAACGAAAACAGACCTCAGCCAATATTATAAATGCAATACCATTATCTGAGAAAAAAGAAGAAAAAATGGAGCAAGTTTTGAGAAATTCTTGCTACTTACGCGCATAGCTACACGTTCTGCTTCATTCTGTGTGTCCATCACGTGTTAAGTCTAGTTAATTCCATCAGCGCGCCAATTATGTATTTCTATTGTATTTGATGCGTTATTCATGAGTTGCTCTCAATGGAACAAACTCGAATTTCGAATTACTGTATAAAAATATTTCAGCAAATTATTGTGTTGGAACATTACTAAATTCCAAAACAAAAACGAGTCATGAACAGTCATTAAAAGCTTCTTTGCACCCTAATGCACAGAAAGGGAAAACTATTTTTTAATAAAAAATGGATATTTTGTTTACGTTCGACTAATGTAGAAAAAGGTATTTAAAGCTACAAAAATCTGCTACCTGAGAAAATCTAAACTTCTGTCTCGCCGTATGTGAAGTCACTTCCTCCCACACTTCACATTTTTCCTTCCAAAAGTGAATTCTCCGTTTGGCCTAGCTCAACTTGAGGGTCTATGAAATCGGAGCGCATCTTTTAATTTTGAGTGTTTTTTATGGAAAAAGTCAATTCAATGAGAAAATAGAACCTTAAATACTTGAGAAGTATGTTTTTTACAACTATAAAAAACACGGATTTTGCGCATCTTATCCGCACGTGAAGTAAGTCATTTTTAATATCCAATTAAAAGACACTTGTCAAGGCAACTGGACCAGATTTACCGTAAAAAATTCACGCAAGGAAATATAACAGGGTAAACACATAACTTGAAAACGGTTCCGCATTCACAGCTTTATTATAGTACATTGCTATTTCCCGAGAAATGAAACACCTTCACACCGATATAAAATTACATTTTTTAAATTCAATTTTATTCAGTTGTAGAAAAATGTTCATATTTCATGTGTAAATGTTTTTAATGGTCTCGAGTGATTTTTTTTGCCTCGATTACGGGTTTGGAAGAAATTCAACTCTACTTTGAAAAAACTAGCGGTGCTAAAGAAGCATGTACTCTCTCGCCCGTATTTTCACGCCAAGAGAACTCCAATGTTCAAAAAATTGTTCATGACCTTACTTCAAAATATATCTTTAAGGAATATATTTCATTTAGGGAAAAAATCTCTCTCTTTAATACTTTAATAGTAGGAGGACTCCGAAAACATTAACTTTTTCAATTTTCGAAAAATCAGAGTTTTCAATGAATATGAGACCTACACCATTCTCTTAAATGTCTTTCACACTATCCAACAACAAAATTTAATCTAAAACGATGGAACCATTTTTTTTAAAATTTGGAAAATGTTCCAGGGGCTTAATGTAAAGTACCGCGCAAAATTCAAATTTCAGTTTCAAATTCAACGGGCCGCGACACATGCTAGATCGATTGAAGAATATCAATTTTGGAGTACATCGGCTGAACGGTTTAGCCGCTAGCGTTGTTTATGCGTTGTGCAAAAGTTCAAACTTCAGCGATGAAGATAGATATTTTTTCATTTATGAAATCTGTTTCTTAAAGATTAGATTTTGAAATTAGATCATGTACGATATTTCACGTAATTTTGTGTGAAAATACGGGTGAGAAAGTACTGGAACGTTTATTAATTAATTAATGTAAATGTAAACCGTAAGCAATTTCCGAAGTCATAAATAATTTGGGCGCCAGGAAAAGGTTACACTTGAATTCCTGATTATCTATTACTGTCATCGGATATATTACAAATAAATGTCAATCCCGCTGGCTCGGTCGACGCGTACTTATGAAATAATTGTTGCTACTTACTCCGCAACCAATTACTCAATCTTCCATCCATACGGAGGGCGAGGAATCTGAAAATAATTCTAAAATGTCTACTCTAGGATTGCACGTAATGGCGAATGAGAATCATCTTTCTTCCAAACTATGAATTATAATTTATTATGCATGCAAAACTTTATCAGACTATCATTGATTATTACAAGTTATTGTTAGGTCATGACCATTTTCTCGTTATTGCAATAACAGCGTTATAGAATCTTTTATCCTTTCTTGCCTCTTCGCGCGCACGTTACTCGATGTCGCCACGTACAATAATCCAATTTTCCTTCTTGCCGAAGTCCACGATAATCAGCAACCAAGTCGAAACTTCCTCCAACCACATCACAAACTCTGCTTATACTCTTTATCTTGCCCCTCATGTGGGCACCTATTTCAAACTGATTTCTTTCCCAGGTCGGAATAACATTGCAATTCACAATTCACTGGTAAAATGTCTAAGTCAAATCTTGTAACTCCACCGTGAAAATATTCTAAGTTCACTTTCCGGTTCACTCATGGAAATATTACAAGCCCGAGTTTGCAATGGTACAACACGTAAATTTTACAAGTTCTTGTTGCACACCTAATGCGAAAATATTCTAAGTTCAAGTTCAATGTTCACTCTCACAAAATATCACAATCCCGATTTGATAATTAACCTCAAGAAAAACCGCATAAGCGATCCGCTCACCACCACGACACGAGTCTGAATGCCTTAATTCGCAATCTGGTCCACCCTTCAAAGCTTGCTGTGTTTTTTCTCTCTTGTTTTTTTCGCGTTGCTATGGTGTACATTCTGCGTATCTGCACCATAGAAACCCACGTCTCAGAACGAACTCGCGTTGCTATAGTATCATCTGTGTATCTGAACCATAGAAACCCACGTCTCAGGACGAACTCGCGTTGCTACGGTGGCATCTGCGTATCTGAACCACAGAAACCCATGTCTTTTGAAATATATACAACATTTTGACCTTTGTTTGCTTAAATAAAATGTCAGTCATTTTGGGTATGTCACAGTACGTAGCACCGGCATTTCCCCCAAAGATTCCAACAGAACGTGATGCAACCCGCAACACGTAACAGCATGGCGGGATTGACTATACATTCCGTGCAGTTTCTTCAGCATTAATGCCACCGCTCCGGAAGGCTAATAAAAATAGGGCGTGGAGCTTGGGCTCGGCGAGGGCCTTCGAGCGCATACTCTAGAAGTCTTCTATTGAATTTCGCAGGCGAAATACGAGAGCACGCAGGGTTCGTGTCAGTGAGCTCTCTCAGGTGACTTGAAAAGTAGTGGGGAGGAAATATCTAAGCGAAGCCTGTTTACACTCGGTCGCGTCCCGAACTCGTATTTCGGCGTTCGGACCCATTGTGTTCCCCACCTGATTCCGACATGTCGTTATCGCAACTCGGTGCCTCGCAGCGCTTGTGCCGCCGACTCGCGCGCACTCCACCGGCGAGATAATGGATTAAAACACTGGGCGTGAAACAAAAGACGACGACACGCCTCTGGGCAAGCGTAGTCGCTCGTTGTTGGTTTTGCAGGTAGGTCTTTATTGCGGCGTTTTCGGGCTGTCATCCTCAGCCCTTGTAAGCTGGATGGGGCAGGTTAATTGTTCTTCAAAAATAGGTGCTTACGTCATATTATTTTATTATGTAGTTGGTACCAGTAATGATGTTTTTCACGACCATAAGACTATTCCTACGTTATCGAATGTAGACGTGAAACCTTTGTATGCATATGCGTTTAGATAAATCCTGTTAGAATTTCACGTGCAGTTTAAAATTCCCCCAATAAATATAAATGTTAATTATATTTATTAACTATTACATTAATTAATTATAATGTTTATTATAGTAAGGCACGTATGGAAATGTAAATACAAATAAATTTACTGAGATTAAAGCATTACATATTTATACTACAAAACCTTAAAAATGTATGTACTTTAGATGCATAACAATATTAGATTTCTGTTTAAAGCTGTAGCGGGATGTATTCAGATACTTGCTTATGACAAAGTCTTCGTATACTTAAGGAATTAAATAATTCTAAAAAATTGAGCTCACATCGCGAATGATTTATTTTCTAGCGCATTCACTAAAATACTGAACACTAAATTGTGTACTACTTCAATCAACATCATATGATTTTATTAGATTTTTCGCCAATACATTTAAAATTTGTTTCATTAACAGCAACACCTATAAACCTTACGCTTTCATAGAAGTTAGTTAAGAGATATATCTGATCCATATGTTGTTTCAGTTCCTTCCATAATATAAGAAAATCACGATTAGCCAATTCATATTTAGCGGAGCCTGAGATCGAAAAAGACTTCATTAGAAGGAACAAAACCGTCAAATCTGAGCATTGATTCTCCTAACACTTTCTTTTATACACAAAAAGAAGTAAATTTTTATTTTATCATTAAGAAAGACGGTGGTAGAAAAAACTTTTCATTTCATTAGATTCGCATTAAGTAAGTGTTTGCCAAATGCGCCTGGAGCACAAATCGTCAGCGAGACCTATAAATCCCTTCTCGCCTGGCTTTATCGATAATCCATTGAAGCAGGAAGAGAACAATCGAGAAGCCACGGGGCTGGGAGGTCACAGTCTCTCTGAACGAGGACGAGCTGCGAAATGGAACGGACCAGAGGAACGAAGAGCACCATGACGGCAGACGGGGAAAAGCAAACAAGCGAACGCGTTAACACGACTTTGATCAGAAGAGATTACAGTCGAGTGAGATTCTCAAAGTAGAATACTGAGATGATTCATACGAGGAAGAAACGCGTGAAGAGCAATAAACGAGACAGAGAGGGGGAGGGAAGTTGCAAAGGACGGAGGGAGGGAGGCACAACAGATGCAGAAAAAACTCAGATGTGGAAAGGGTCAGGATAAATCTTTGCAGAGGAAACGGCGAAAAGTGGAGATGTAGATAAAAGGTGGATTTGTTGGACCACGATGAGCGAGTCGGAAGGGATCCGGCAGATACGGCGACATAATTGCAAATTTGGAGAAGTAAGCATTTGACAAGTAGCGTATCACGGTACGTTTTAAAACTAGGCAACCCGCAACATACCTGAAATATATTTCTGAATTAAAATTATTTTATCAGGTAAGAGCAACAATAGCTACGACATTTACAGAACAATACGAGTATAAGGTAACTAATTCTCTCTTCGCTCGTGTAATAAATGATTATGTTAATATATTTTAGTTCTAGTTGGCAACGAACAAACTATATTTTGCCAAACGCCTCTTTCATTTGCGCAGGAGCGTCTATGTCCTCTTGTTCGGAGGTGGACGCCAACGAGAGAAGGAGAGATAGTAGCAGGGTGAGAGCGGGCCAACGGGAGAGAAAGAGAGGGAGGAGGGAGGAAGAAATGGGACGGAAGGGAGAGAAAGAGGACGAGAGGGAGAGAAAGGGGACGGGAGGGAGAGAAAGGATGGGAGGGAGAGAGCGAGGACGGGAGAGAGACGTAGGACAAGGAGAGAGGACGAAAATAAATGAGAATGAGAGGGAGAGAGTGTGAGAATGAGGGGAAAAGGATGAGAACATGGGGAGGAGAGAGAATGAGAACTAGGGAGAGTGCGGAAGAGAGGCAAATGGGGTGAGCGACAGAGAGGAAGACAGGGCGAGATGGAGGGAAAGCGGGATAGCGGGAGATCCAGAGTGAGGGAGGGCGGGAGCATCGAAGAGAAAGCGGGGCTGCACCGCCTCTCGGAGGTCCATTGGCAGGGCGGCGCGTAATGTCTTTCTGATGACGCCCCGCGGCGCGGCGAGCGCGGCGATAACGAAGGCCCCTGATCAGCGCGCAATCAACACGGCGTCCAGGAAGGCTTCGATGGGGCCGCGGCGAGGGACAACGGCGACTAATTGCCCGGGCGACGCGCGGGCAGAGGCACACACGGTACGCGCTGCACATTTGCGTTGGGCTGAAACAAATGTTCTATTTTACTGCAATGTGCCCGTTTGATTTACATTTCAATAGGGTGTTTAATCGTAATAACGTTGTGGTACCATGAATCATTTTTTAGAAAATGTGAAGTAACTAGTAAATAAGAGTAATTTACGGAGAGAACATTAAAGTAAAAACCAATAAAATCTTATTCTACGGTATCTGGAAAATAGTTTGATATACAAGATAAATTTAATCCATAGAGAATAAAACAAACAGTGCTTCAAAAAATATATTCAATGAATATTTTCTTCTGAAATGCGGGTTCGTATTGAAATACCACTCAAATAAGCTAGTTAGCCATTTATAATCTTCAATTGACATTATAATGAAATTATTAGAACTTTATCGCGTATGAACCAAGAGAAAGAAAGCAAATATTATCTTTGGTTCTTAAATTTAAAACTTTGTTGGAATTTGTCACGTGATAAAGCTGAGAAAATAAGATGTAATATATGAATTTCAGAACATTTTCTAAATGGATTATTTTATAACTAGAGAAGTTATACTACTTTAGAAATAAAAAATATATTCTAATCACGAATCATATATTGCTAAAATCTCTTCACATTTTTATCCCTTGTTAGTACATTTTTATGAGAGCAATAAAAATATCCCCAAATTCGTTATAAATTATTACAAAAATTAAACCTCTACTTTCATTTCTCTTTCAGCGAGCACGTATTTTGTTTTAGTTTCCCTTAAAGATATATACATTAATGTCGGTCTAAAATACATTACTAAACGTGTCCATGACAGTTGTATGCATTGACCTCTACTCAAACACTCCCAATTCAGAAGCGGCCACGCGAATAAGGACACCCGCCTAAACAGGAGACGCTCTACAAGATTTATTTCCCACCGTCCTGTTCGCATTTGCTACGATTTATTCAGTGGCTCGCCCGCGCAGTGGCTTTGCCAACAAGCCTTCGACGGCTCTTGTGTGCTGAGACGCGTCTCGGTGACAATCGCGGACCGTTTCCCGTCTCGCAAGCTGAGCCAATGGCCGCGCGCGGTGCAGCAACCGAATCCAGGGCTCCGCCCGCAAGACGAATTGGCGCGAGCGCGGGGTGAGAAATTGCGCCCTTAATAACCGCATGACGTTTGAGATGGCCCTACGTGCTGCGCCCGGGATTGCTAACAAAGCGCTGACAGCGGAGCGCGAGAGGGTCGGGGACCATGGAGGGAGGCAGGCAAGAGGGAGGAGCAGCTAAGAGAGGGGTAAGTGGCGTAAGGATGTATGGATGAGAAGCGAATGGCAGTGGTGACACGTGGAGAGGAAATGCAGACGAAGAGCGAAATGAAATGGGAGAGCACAGATCATAAAAAGAAGAAGATGGAAGAGAAAAAGTCAAAGCTTTTGAGAAAACGAAAATATCAGGGCAGCCCGAGACATGATCAGGGTAGACCGTGAAGAGGAAGATGGGCAATGTGAGGGCAGGAAGGGAACGGCAGGTGGAAAGATAGATGGAAGAAGGACGATGAAAAGCGAAAGGAAGTGGTTACACATGGAGAGGAAGTGTATACGATGCACGAAAGATGAGAGAGCAAATGTTACGCCAGGTTATTAAAAGAAAAATGTGGAAGAGAAAATGAGTCATCGTATTTAAGAAAACAATGAATGTGTCAGTTTTCCAAAATTAGATATGTGTTTGACTAATTTATGAATGATATCGGTAATTGAGAATCAGATTTAGCCGCAACGCGTTTGTTTGTTTATCCCATTATTTATATGAGATTTATTATAATGTAGGAGAAAATTCAGTTTCCTCTAAAGTTAGTAAGAACCTAGATCTTTAAAAGAACTACATTTTTCGAAAGAGTACTTGCGTATGCGTCATTTAAGTCTAAATGCGAGAACGTTTCAGAAAATATAAATCACTTTGGGATAATTTGGGGAAAAGCAAACTCAGGATATTGAATATAAGAACAGTGAATGAAGTTCTCGGATGTGTATGGTTGCGATTCTAAAAGAGCTCTCGGAGACCACGTTACAAAGACATTAAGCCTGATGGAACCACCGCGTTCGTTCGGAAGAAAGAAAATTGACAGCTGAGCGAAAATGAATTTTAAAACGATGATAGATGAGATTCGTATGCAGGAATTTACATATACGAAGGTGGAAGAGAGGTAGAATGACATGCTAGTGCTGTAAGCAATTAGAAACTTCAAAGCATGCATACTCCCCTATCAGGTGAGAATATGATCAAAGGATAGTAATATTAATTACTGAAGTAAACAGAGATCATAAACATGCATAATGTATGTAAGCAAAATGTAGTTTCATCAGAATCGCACTCTTAAAAGGGTCGTTACGGGATTACTTCAGTGTAAAAAGAAGATATATTTAGTGAGTGCATCTGTGCGTTAATTGAGGTTAAAAGCAAGCAGTTTATTAAAAACAATATTCTCTACTAATGTTCACTTCTACTTCAGTTCTTAATATTAAATGGTATTTAACACCAAAGGAACGTAACAGCAGTGGCCTCGTGATGTATATCACCAGTTACGCAGAGAATAGAATATTTGAGAAGTTTGCTTCCAAAAGCTACCAAATCCAACAGAAAAAATTTTAGGCATTGCTCACATGCTAGATTGGGATAAAAGCAAACTTAAGTAAAAATGTCAACTTTGAATTTAACTAGTTTTTTTAATGGAAATTTACGCAAAAAAGGCTTCATTTCGACGTCCAGAAAATATTGTAGCAAGTAGTAATCATATTAGTTTGAAGCTTTTAAACTGAAATCTATCTTGATTTGAAATAATTAGCTATACTTTATTTTAAATAAACAGATTCAAAAGTACTGCAGACTACAACTACACAGACAACCACTGCTACCAAATAAAAATTTTCTGATTTTTATCTGGTTTCCCAACAGATATTACAGTCGAAAATTTGAAAAAAATCCAGAATTCCAATTTTTAAGAGAATGTAATTTTAAGTGGTATGTTATTTACCAATAATATTTTACAAAAAGTAACTATACTGTTATGTGTAAAGGCACAGAAAAAATTAAGGCTGTGATTCTATTCCCTCTTTGAGAAATTACTCTCTAAAAATCACATTTTGTTCATTCGCGTTCCATACATTTGGTTGCAAATATTCTGCAAATAAAAACATAGAAGGAAGAAAATAATATTTTGATTTGTAGACCAGGGTATACTGAATACAATGCCTTTTATTCTAGATCAGACCAGAGCTGAGCAATTCAGACAAGAATATATGTCAACGTACGAGAAAAATGGGGCAGGGCGTAAAACAAAACTGACCGCATTTTGTAAACAATGTGCAATAAAAAATTGAAGACGTTTTCGAATAACCAAATCATAAGGAATCTGAGGCATGCATTTTTTTCGATATGGTCGAATGACAAGTGCTGGATCACTTAAAATGGATTTTGACCTTTATTAGTTAGATGCTGGAATTACGTGTTCAATTCAGATACAAATATACGCAGTTCTATTCACGTAAATGTAAAATGATTTTTGTTCCTCATGAATACTTTTAGACAAAATGTTTTATATTTCAGTTTTAATGATAGTGATATAATTCAGCATGTATAAAATTCCGATACCTTGTTTGAGCTTTTCTTGGGATGATTCCGTTACGTTACCGTTGATACTGGTAACTCTTCCGGAGCATGTTCGTCAAGCAGGTCACAATGCAAACTGGTCACGGACTCCTATTTCTCCTCAATTATGAATTTTGCTGAAGAAATTCCCGATTGGCCAGCACCAGAAGTGGGCAACTTGACGCATCAGGATTTGTAGTTGTACCCTATATTCATGATCGTAAGTACTCGGTCCACGCTTCGGCGTTTATCGGTAGAAGCAGAAGTTTTACCAAAAGTTTCGTCTCGTAAAAGCCAGGTAGCGGTTACACTGTGTTTACTATGAGATGTTTGATAATGAGGCTTCACATTACTAAAGCGTTAGTGGGGTTAAAATCGTATTGAGAAGAAACTATTAGAATCCTATTTCAACAATTTATTTTCAAAAGTTCTGCCATATTTTTGAAGAATTGAATGGAAGGTCTTCTATTGGCCTTTTCATTCATTAACCTATAAAACAAATTTATGTATGTCCAACCTGAATCTCTCAGTGGTTCATTGGATACCGTTCTGTACCCTAAGAGAATTTTTTAAACTACTCTCGTGGGGCACATTGGGCGGAACTACTTGCACGTACATAATCCAACAGATCAGACTCATGGCGCTCCAGCCGGCGGAGGGGCACAGCACGCTAACGGAATGTAACATAACACATGTTATTTTTTTTATTTTTGGGAAACAATTGAATAAAATGCAATTACATATTACTCATGAGGATAAAGTTATTTATTTGATAAGTCATTTGACTCGCTTCATGTCAGGAAGCATGTTCTTCACGGTTATTAAATATTTCTTTATTTCCTTGTAAAATAATAGTCAATTATTTTACAAGTAGCAAAAAGTGACTATTATGTTAAGTTAGTGATTTATTCACGAGCGCGTTATGCCCATTTTTCCTCCTACAGTCAGCTTTATTTTATTTAATGTAATATTTATGTAATAATAATAATCCATTTAATCGACAATAAATATAGTATGTAAACAGTACATACTATAAAAGTGATCGGATAAGATAAATAACGATTAATAAGTTATAATTTCATTGATTCGATTAGCTTAGAGAGAGATTGAAATTCCAGTGAAAGAGACCCATTCTCTTGAAGCCGACGCGTCATTTCGAGGCCAGCCACGCCTTCCGATCACGAACCGAGGCGGCGGCGGCGGCGGCGCCTCAGTCACAAACAAAACACGCGTGCGAGCCGCCGCTGTCGCATGCGCGGCGCAGCAGTCGCTGAATACCAAACGACTCTGGGAGTCGGAATCGAAGATAAATTACTGTGATGGGCGAACAAAGCAGCGTCAGCGAGCCCTCACCCCTCCCCAGTGATGGAGGGAGGGGAGGAGGTCTGGCTGTGCACGCTAATCACACGCCGTCCGCTAGATGACACTAGCGTCGTACAGTGGGTGCTAAGACGATGCTCAGGGAGCACAGTTTACGAGTGTAAAATGGCACAGTATGTATAAATGAGAAGTTGGTACTCCACAAGCAACTTAAACTCAATCGCTTAGACAAATGGAATATGTATTTTCCCTCCTTACCGTTACGTTATCCGTTTGACATTTTTAGACCCGTATGGAAAGTTAATCGATGACATATGTCCACATCCATAGAGTAGCAGCCTACGATAATCTAATTTCAGAATACATTGGATTCTAAGTGGTCCAAACCATGAGATATAACGAAATATTTGCGAAAAAACCTTTTATTGCTAAATCTGGCCAGATCTCATACGATAGCTATTTTGAAAACTCATGGCGTTATATGAGAATTGTACTGACCCAACGGGCCACCCCGAAAAGTTTCACACGCTTGGAGAGAGGGTTGTTTCTTTGATACGCGCTCTCAATGTTTTCTATGGAATATATATAAAACTGATGTGTGATATCCTATTCTTTAACAAGTAAAAAAGTGATCGCACAAGTAAAATAATAAGAAAAGTATATAATAAAGGTAAAAATATACGAAAACCTCCTATAAAATGAATTGCGTAAGGGTAATGAAGTAGAGAGTGATCGAAAGCAATCTTTATTAACAATTTCCCAGATGCAAGATGTCGCATGATTGTGACCTATCCAGCAGTGCCGCAGATCCAGCATTTTGAAGATAATACCCTCAGGTGCCACATTACGAAAACCCAAGTTTAATATACTGACGTCTTCAAACAAAATACAACGTACAGTGAGTAAATCGTTAATTAACAAAATCCGTTCAAAGTCGATGTTCACAATTCGAATTCTTTTTAACCGTTCATAAAACGTACTGCAAATTTTTGTGGGCATCTAAGCATTTAGTTTTAGAGATCCAAACAAATCCATGATAATAATTTACAATTACGTTTATTTACTTTGCGGGGAAGTATTTAGTGTTACTGGTTTAGTACGTGGGGGTACTTAAACTGATTAACGCAGAAATAACCATGGATGAGAAAACATTTGGATTAAATAACTTGATTTAAAAACCTTGTATAATGTGATATTATGAAGAAGAAGAATATTCGTATTATAAAAATGAACATACTAACATAGCTCTTCAGTAGCAAAGCTTTATATGCAAAACAATAAAAATAAAATAGAAATTCAAAAGTCAGTATCTGTAGGTGTATCTATATTAAAGTTGATACAGCTGGGAGAGAGAGAGAGAGAGAGAGAGAGAGAGAGAGAGAGAGAGAGAAAGAGAAGTAAAAAGAGACAAAGAAAGAGACAAAGGGAAAGAGAGTGATAAAGGGAAAGATAGAGACAAAGAGAAAGATAGACACAAAGGGAAACAGAGACAATGAGAAAGTGAGCGAGAGAGAGAGAGAGAGAGAGAGAGAGAGAGAGAGAGAGAGAGGGCGCAACTGTGGAGTTACAGAAACAAAAACGTTAACTGAAATGCCGTCAGCAGCTTCTGCAATTCCGGAAAACCCGCTGCTTTCAGAACTAGATCTCAGAAGAAGTTAATAGTTTAAAAAAATGTAGTTATCAATACCTCCTGCTTCATGAGAAATTTTTAAAACTTAGAATTGTAAATTTTTATCACTTAAATTTCTGATTTTTTTAAATGTTTTGCTTACAATAAAAAATTATTCAAGCAAGAATAATCTCTTCTTGTACGATTCTTTTGTAAGTCAACAAGAACCTGAGAAATGAACTCCTAATTATGATTACCATTGTAGAATAGGTGCTAAGTAACGAATTAATTTTATCAAGTTAAGTTTCTCGTAAGCAGAGCAATGGAGCTGAGCAAGTGAGCAGTTAAAGAGAAGAGCAGCCGCCGAGATTGTGTGCGAAGGGCTCCTTGGACCGCACTGCCCGGGGCGCCTTTGTCTCCCCGCGCGGGATTTGTGGGCTGGCATTATGCGGCTGGCGTGGGGCGCGACCAGCGCGGTTGGAGCGGGAGGGGCGGGGAAGGAGGAACAGAGCGCAGCAGGGAGGGGAGAGGGTGGCAGCAAACCACTGCCGCTGCCGCTGACATCACTACCGCCACAGCCGCTGTACACTATCCAGATTATGGCCAAAATGCGCGCTTACCCAACTAGTGGTGCCAACAAAGCACATGCTTGTTTGCATTGTTTCTAAATGCTCCGCGATATTATACTACTACATTAACCAGCAAAATGTTTTTCCTCTCCAAGACCCAATCTCACATCCTCAGAATTTACTTGCCGGCACTCATACGACCAAGAGCAATACCCACAAATGGGGTAGTCTCATTTTTCGTCCTTTATACGTGTATGGAGAAAATTTAAAAAAAAAAAATTGGAGCAATTTTTGGGAAACAAACATTTTCGTAAATTTCAAACGCAAATTACGCAAAAACTACTGGTTTTTTAAAATGTACATGACCTTATTTAAAATCCTTATTTTGTACAACTGACTTTGAGGTATAATCTCTATCTTTAATTTTGTATTTTTGAAATTGGTTTTCGCAGTTTTCGAAAAATAGGGAAAATAAATGTAAATGATACCTGCATCATTCACTTGAACGTCGTTTACAATATTCAACAGCAAAATTTAATCGAAACATTTGGAGTAATTTTTTTAAAAATTTTGTAAATGTCTGAGAGGCTTCATGTAAAGTACCCTTCCAAATAAATATATCAATTTAAAATTCCAGGATCCGCAACATCTGCCACAAAGATAGGGTAATCAATTTTGAAGAAAATCGGCTGAACAATTTAGGCGTTAGCGTTGACCACAGACGGACTGACTGACGGACGGTCGGACAATGCAAATTTTGAACTCTCCTGACAACTATATACAAAATTGTGAAATCTGCGGCGCAAAGGAATGTGCTACTATCTGTATCTAGGTTCTACTTGGAAATCTGCACTAGGTGCCATCACGCGGTACAACCATGTAAAACAGGAGAGGGGTCCCACTTTCTCTTATACATGTATTCTCCATGATCAATATTTGTTTATTTAGCACGTACCGTAACCACACAATATGACGTGCTTTTTTAATCTATAGGCTATTTAATGGACATTTATATTCGGAGTTTCTCAATTAAAAGTTACTTGTATTCATTGAATATTGTAGTTATTTACGAAATAAGTATGCTAAGACATCTTACTACAACACTAGATTCGCTAATTAATAAACCAAGCTATTAGGCCAAGTTTGACAACCAATCAGGTATTGTACTAAGATGTCACATAATAAATATAGTAAAGTGTTTTATCCACTCTGTGAAATTCCTATCTACTATACTTTTCGTCGAACTTTTGCAATACATCCTTCCAATAGTGACAGACAGATGTTGATAATAAATATCATAGAGGTTCGTATATTACTCTAACACTGAATTCAGTTTCGTAAAATTTGTTTGAAACAACAAAAGTTTATAAAGTTTAATTATATCTTGTTTTTATTTCCGCATTCCCAACTCCGATGTGATGATACGGCGCGCCGTATTGGGCATCATTTTGGCCCACTGCGGCTAACCCACCCATTGCCATCATCTACACCATCACCATCTCCCATGGCGTCATCGCCGCCATGAATTCAGTTTCGTAAAATTTGTTTGAAACAACAAAAGTTTATAAAGTTTAATTATATCTTGTTTTTATTTCCGCATTCCCAACTCCGATGTGATGATACGGCGCGCCGTATTGGGCATCATTTTGGCCCACTGCGGCTAACCCACCCATTGCCATCATCTACACCATCACCATCTCCCATGGCGTCATCGCCGCCATGAATTCAGTTTCGTAAAATTTGTTTTAAACAACAAACGTTTATAAATTTTAATTATATTTCGTTTTTATTTGCCCATTCCCAACGCCCTATTTGGCATCATTTTGGCCCACTGCGGCTAGCCCACCCATTGCCACCATCTCCGCCATCGCCGCCTGCGTTGTCGTCGCCGCCGCCGACCCGGCCTTAATGCCGTTCGTGGCGCTCAAGGGATGATCCGGGATCTACATACGGAGAGAAGTCTGCGGCCCTGCAATGCCGACCTTTGTGGCAGGCCACACCGCACTAAGTCCTTTCCTGCTTCGCTTGCTAACGTGTTCCCTCTTTAAGAAAAGAGCGGCATCCAATAGTCAGCAGACCTGGAAAATGCCCTCCACCGAGTAATAATTTGCAGCCATTTTCTTCACCGCACGACAACAAATAGAGCACATCATCACAAAGGGCAAATAATATTGCGTCCTGCGTAGCCATGAAATTGCTGTTAGAAGCTTGTACAAAATAAATGACCAACATAGGCGGCAAATTGCTCTGACACGCTACAAAACATCTATGTATCAGGAGGAACCACTCTTGAAATAGGTCACCTGATAAGACTCTACTCTGACGCATACGCCGTTGGAACAAAGAGTGTTTCTTTGGCACTCGCATCAACGTGAAAATCGATCCCGCATGACGCGGATTCGGCTGTGTGGTGGAGTCAATGGAGTAATTACCAACTCGTCGCCTGTTGTGCGGGCGATCTTTGTGAGCGACTGTAGTGAATGCTGCGACTACAGCCGATGTTCGAGAAAGTTCGCTTTGCCAGGCAATGCCTTTCACAAAAACGGTCTTTAGTGCTTGCTAGAGAGAATGCACTTCGTGCTTGAATTCTACAAAGCTATATACCCGTGTTTTGTGAAAGACTTCAATATACTCGTGCTGATGGAGAGAATGAATAGTCAGATAATGTAACGATTAGACGGCAATATGATGTACGCCAGGGATCAAATACGAAACGTAAAATATTACCGAAGCTATACAATATACCAGGTAATCAATTTACGTCAAATTGCGATGAAAATGTGTCGCCAGATGCTACAAACGTTTCAAGTTAAATTATAAAAGGGGAAAGGAAAATTTCCAATTGAATCGAGGAAAACTACTGCTAAAAATAAACATAATGTCATTTGATAGAAGAAAATAATAATAGTTTGCATTAAATTGCACAAAAATATAAAATAATATTATCACGACAGTAT
This sequence comes from Teleogryllus occipitalis, assembly GCA_011170035.1. Classification (NCBI taxonomy): domain Eukaryota; kingdom Metazoa; phylum Arthropoda; class Insecta; order Orthoptera; family Gryllidae; genus Teleogryllus; species Teleogryllus occipitalis. Next base: position 15,126 of record BLKR01003016.1, on the reverse strand, counting down.
AATATCTACATAAGAATCACGACAGTAATATTATCTACATAAGAATCAATAGAATCAGTAACTCAAAGCTAATTCTGCATGTTGAATTTTAATGTTTGGATTTTAATGTAATGGAACTATATAATAGTGTTATTCTTATTATTTTCATAGTTAAACGTTTAATTGCAATAAAGAATAAGTAACTGCAACGCGGGATTTGTGATTTAAAACTTTCCTGATCTCCGTCCCAGCTATACAAGAACACCAAACAACCTACAGAATCAGGGCAACAGGAAACAGTGATTTTTTATAGTGAATTCTTCTGACTACAGGTGAAGCACTAAATCACCAACATCATGATTGATTTCACCACGAAAAAATCATATGCAACTGCAACCTCAACAGATATATTCCCCACAAAGGAACAAGCAATTGTTATTGAAGCTAAAGACGGAATATCAGTGAAAGAATATTCTTCTACTGTACCGGGTATTGTTCACTCTAGAAATATAAAATTTGTTTCTCGTATTTCGAACAATAGAATATGTATTTTTTTATCAAGTAAAGAAGAAGCAGAAACATTTAGAGATAAGCACAAAACAATTCAAATTAATGATCAAGAATTAAATGTAAGACCTCTAATTAACTAACATATTAGATTTATAATCTCAAATGTATGTTCCATCATTCCTCGTAATCTCGAGACAACTCGAAAAACACAATATTCAAATGACCACAAGCTTAAAAGCAGGAATAAATGATCCCGGTTTTCAACACATTCTGAGCTTTCGAGGACAAGTTTATGTAGATCCAAACTCTATTGAGAAACTTCCGGATTCTTTGTTAATCTACTATCAAGAAAAACACTTACAGAATCTGTTTATCCACTGAAAACATATCTTGTTTTCTTTGTAAACATGAAGGTCATGTAGCTAGACGCTGCCTTTCTAACCCCAATACAAACGAATCTGAAGAACAACTAAACTTATCTAATGATCAACAAGATATTTAAAAAACACAGACATATCCTGCTAGCCATAATAATATAGATTCTTCCCTTAAACCTCTACCGGCTAGTAAAAGACTACATTAATCTGACTCTCCTTCGGTTTCCCAAGATGTTAGTGAATTAAGTGAAATTTCAAAATCTGAAATATTCAAGATTATTAAAAAAAACAAGGAAAAAAGTAAGAAACAAGGATAACAACCCCAATTCTTCAAATGATCAGACTATTCTAAAAACTGCTGAGGAACTAATTGACCCAATCGAAAAACATATTTAATCAAACTTAGAAAATTATCCACTTTATGAACAATTCAAAAGTTTCTTAGAAAACACATTTGGCTCCAATGATCCAATTCTCAGCGCTGAAGATTATACAAACGATATCACTTCTCTTATCAAAATGATAACTGAAAACTATCCTCTTCTCACAGGAAGATCAATTAAATCCAGAATCACAAGAATTAAAAATAAATTCAAAAAAAGTTTTGAACAAGCATCATCTGAATTAGAGATGTCCCTTTCTGATAGAGAATAATAAAACATTTATAAACAATATGTATACTACACTTCAATGGAACATTAATAGTTTTTATATTAGATACGAAAGACTCCAATTACTCAATCGAATATATGATCCTTCTAGTATATGCCATCAAGAAACTAATTTAAAAATACACAGTTATGGAAGCATCAAGGGATAAAAGTGCATTCGTAAAAATCGAATAAATTCTTACTACTCATGTAGAGGTGTTGCAACTTGCATTAAAGAGAATCTGCTGACAGATCAAATTACATTTCAAACGAATATTGAAGCCGTAGTTGTTAAAATCTACGCTCCTTTTACACTTCATATATTCAATGTATACCTTCCAAATAGCTACTCATTTGACGTTAAAGAAATTAAAGATATATTGAGACTATTACCTAAATCTTTTTTACTATTAAGGGATTTTAGCAACCATAATCCTATCTAGGATTCTTCTAAAATTGATCAAAAAGTAATTAAAATAGAATCCTTAATAAATGAGTGTAAGATTAATTTATTAAATAGTGTCTTCCTACCCATTTTAATAGTAGCAATGGAAATTGTAGTGCAATTGATCTAACAATCTGTACACTCAACTTCAACCATTATTGTGAATGGTCAGTACTGGATGATGTACATGACAGTGACCATTTTCAAATCTTGATTAATCTATACAGAAATCATCATATTACCATACTACAACAAACTGCATTCATTTGGAACCACAAAAAGACAAACTGGAATCTATATAAAGAAAAAATTAATGAAAAAGTAAATAGTGATATTCTAGTCACTGAGAATATTGATGATATTGTTACCAACTTCACAGATCTCATCACTGACGCCGCAAACACAACACTGGAAGCTCTTACCTTCCCTGAAAGAAAAAGACCAGCACATTGGTACCAGAGGTAAATAGATATAAAAAAACACAAAAATACTGAAAACAAAACTGAATACAAAAGAATGAGAGCACTATCTAGAAGAATCATTCAAGAGAATCGTAAAATATCGTGGAATAATTTCTTTCTAACCTTAACTCATAAAGCTGATGTTAACGAATCATGAAATTAAATTAATGCCATTCAAGGTAAACGCAAAAATTGTAACATTAACTATATTGAAAAAGATAATAACGAAATAACTTCTAACTCACAAGAAATACCTAATATTTTAGCAAAACCCTTCGCTCTAAATTTAAGCTCGTCAAATTATTCAGGGACTTTTAGGATATTCAAAGAAGATCAACTAACAACATCGTTAATCACTCTCGATAAAAGTGAACAATTCAAACTTAATGACCTTATTACATTTAAATAAATTCAAGAAGCACTGAAATATCTACAGAACTATTCACCTGGACAGTGTACTGTACATTCTCCTTAAAAATCTTCCAACGAAAGGCATAGAAAAATTATTACAAATATATAACTATATTTGTACACAAAATGTGTTTCCCAAAATGTGGCGTACCGCAATCGTTGTACCAATTCTCAAACCAAATAAAGACAAATTAAAACCTACAAATTATATGCCGATGCCGTTAACTTGCAATATGTGTAAATTACTTGAAAAAATAATAAATTCAAACCTTGTTTGGTTTCTTGAACAACAACACATAATCAGAAATACTCAGTTTGGATTTCGACATGGACATTCTACTTTATCTTTATTGATCAGCATTAACAATTACATACATGAAGCTTTCACTAATAATCAACATGTTTTGGCAGTTTGTCTCAATATAGAGAAACCATACGATATGGTTTCGTCTCACCACATTCTAATACAATTACAAAAACTTGAAATAGATCACATGTTTGAATTTATTAAAAATTTCCTGAAGGATCGCAGAATGAGAACCCGAGTCAACGGCTAATTAATATCAAAAGAAGAAAGAATCGAAAACGGCATTCCTCGAGGTTCAATCTTAAGTGTAATAATTTTCCTGATAGTAATTATTGAAGTTGATAAAAATTTCGATCGTCCAATAATTACTAGAAAATATGATAATTTAACGATCTTATGTAAAGGTAAAAACATTAAATAAAGCCAAACATTAATGCAATCAGCTCTAAATAACCTTTACGAATGATCCCAACAAACAGGTTTTAAATTCTCTCATCAGAAAACTGAATGCATCGTTTTTTCAAAACAAAAAGCTATAATATGTCCCATATTGAAACTCGGCGAAGAACAATTACAATTTGTTGGTTGTATCAAAATTCTTGGAATGTTACTGGGTCAAAAATTAACTAGGAAAACCCATATAAATAAATTAACCGTCGAATGCAAAAAACGTCTAAATATTCTAAAATCTTTAGCAAATAAGAATTGGAGGGCCAATAAATCAATTATTTTACAAACATATAGAACAATTATTCGATGTAAAATTGACTATGGAAGTATACCATATTCCGCAGCCAGCAAAAACAGTCTTAATAAAATTGATGTTATTCACAATCAAGCTTTACGAATCGCTACTGGATGTTTCCGTACTTCTATAGGAATTATTTTAATCAAAGCTCAAGAAGAATCTCTCACTCATCGAAGTAAATCTCTTATCTAGTACTTAATCTACTAAAATATGCCATGAAAGACTATTTCAAGAAACTCAATAATAAGAAATGATATATTCCCCAAACTTTCAAACACAAATAATGACAATTTACAGACTGGATTTATTTACAAAAATGTGAAGAAATATATGAAAGAATTAAGTTTTGTAAAATAAAAGATGGAAAGAGAAAAATACTCATGTATTCCACCGTGGATTATATCAAATATTAAGACTGACTCAACCCTTTGTGAACATAAAAAGAAGAGTTTAGCACATAATGCTTAGAAAGAAAAACTTGAAGAAACGAGACTAAAATACATTGATTATTATCATATTTACACTGATGGTGCAAAGAATAATAACGGTGTTGGAGCTGCCGTATATTATTGTGGAAATAGTCTAAACTGTACTCTCCATCCTTTAACATCAGTTGAAACAGCAGAATTATATTCCGTATTAATAGCCAGGAAGCAAATATAACTCCATTAATACAAAAAATCATGTTATATTTACTGATTCATTATATATATTGGAACATATCAACAAAAACATTAAAACATCAGAATTGTTAAACAATATTTATGAGATTTATTTTAATGAATCTGAATTAGGAAAAAATATCATTACTGCTTGGCTACCATATCGCTGATCTCGAAGCTAAAAGAGCCACAAAAATGCGCACCAAAATCATCCATCCGAAACCAACAGAGTTCAAGATATTTGGAAATACATTAAAAATAAATTAAAGATACAATGTATCTTATGTATACAAAAAATACAGCAAAATTCATAAACATATAACCAATTTCTTTGCATTTGTCCCAAAACCCTTTATTAATCGTCATGAGCAAGTTGCTTTGTCAAGAATTTGATCGAACCATTGTAAATTATCTCATAAATTTTTAATGAAAAAGTTCCTCAACCTACTTGTACCATCTGTAATATAATTCTATCAATAGAGCACATACTTCTGGAATGCCCCGTACACATCGAAGACAGAAAAAATGTGCCTAGGAAATGAAAATTTCAATGCAATCTTATCATCGCCAAGTTTCCAAGAAAAAGTGCTACAATTTTGTAAAAGTATCGATATTTTCTCAGAATTGTAATTGTATTACTGTACTAGTTGCTCATGACCGGTATAGTTAATGCGACTTAAAATAAAAATGAAAAAAAAATTTAACATCGTTTTTAATTCAACATCCATTTTCTTTCAATGCTCGTTCATATCTTATTCAAAACCTTTGCTTTCAAACTTACACATTTCTTTGTGCCTTGATAAATCCCACATGAATTATGAAACTTCATGACTAAAAAAATTCCACTTGCTTGAAAATAATTACTATTGAATACTTTAAACACTAATGACACATTCGTGTCACACTAATAAACACTAATGAAACTTTTTGTATCATTCTAACTTCAATAGAGTCGTTACTGAAATTACAATTGAAAATAAATCAGAGGTGTCTCTAGTTTACTAATTTCTAATGCGCACAGATATTGAAGCAAAATTTAGCAGCCTCCAGCCATATGCAAAATACGTTAGAAACCCAGAAACTCCGGGAACATACAAAAAACCCTATTACTAATTAATACAATCTTTGCAGAAACTGCAAGGGTCGTAAATCGGTGACATTGAAAAACTGACAATATAATACAACTATCTTTTTATGACCATCACTTTCCTTCAGTTGCGCTAAACTTGTATGCAGGGAAAGCCTGAAAATAAAAGAATGGCGCTCATGTAAGAGAACTTTTCACAAGTGTCCTGGCTGCCTAGTGTCCAGTAAAACGGACGACTAAAAGTTTAAAAAACTGTTGAAATATAGACACGCACAATTACTTCTATTTCTTTAGTTTGGAAAATCAGTAGACAGTCAAATGTCAAGTCTTGAGTACAATAATGAACACAATAATGATCGTAGACAATCCCAATCTTAGATATCCCGCGATAATTGAAAGAAACTTGTCACCAGATTAACTATAATTTGATACCACGAGTGATGTGTACATCTTTTCCTTATGAACACACGAGTCAAATGAGCTCCTGGCGTAACTTTGAGCATGCAATAATGGTAAATGCGAAAGGTTGAAAAGCACATATAATAATTATTAAAATGTCGCCTGATTGAGCCATGCACTATGGGTTAATGAACAAACGCAAACAACATTAGCAGTTACCTCACTCAATCGGTGAGATAGCTCTTTGCCAACAAACAGCGATGCCGTGCTCTGGTCCGTGTTCACAAACGTGTATAACACGAGCATCGAGTAACATTCGTCGTGCTCGCAGTCTCTCACCTCTAGGCGGGTAATTGGCTCTTGATGCGGCGAGAGGGCGCTGAGGACCATGCCAGCGCACCTGTTTAGCTGGCGGAGAGCGAGGTAGAATTTCAATCCTAAAGCTACTCGAGCCCTCGTGAAAAAGGGCTTGCTCTCGGAACTGCTTTTGGTATGGTTTTCTTTGTATTAAGAATTGCGCGAAACGGGACTCAATGAATCGATTTCGTGTACATAATGGCAACTCTGATTTTTTACACATAATTTTGATACGTTGGCAGAGAAAATTTCGAACTGAACAACTAGAATAGATTATTGCATTACATATTATAAAACATTAATTATATATATATATATATATATATATATATATATATATATATATATATATATATATAATATTTGCAGAGTACTAAATAATGTGAAATATACAATAGTGTTTCAGATGCATTTATTTTCATAAAAATATACAATTGAGTCTCTTGTGATAAAAATATAAGTATTAATAAAGGAGGGAAGCCTACTAATTCATTTAATAAAGGAGTTAACAAAAAGTAAAACATGTTAAATCCATTTTTTTTAAAAGATAGTGGTTTTATGGAAACTTTAGTTGGATAAACATTGTTTCCAAGTAATACGCGAATGCAAACCCTGTTGTAACTGAAAAAAAATCTAAATTTAAACTGAGCGAATTTTCAAAACTTACCAAAACATGTATCTTGCAGGGGAGCTAAAAGAGGACACTTGACCTCATGGAAAATCTGAATAGGTATACAAAAGTTTATTTATTTCATGCAAACGTTGGGTCAAATTTCATTCCAGATGGAAGCATTATATTTTGATCAAATCATTGCACCGACATATTTTTATTGATATTGCTATTGAATGAGTGAATCTTCAAGATATTTAGAAACATTACAATGTTCTGGAAAGAACTGTTTAATTGGCAAATACTTATCTACTTGAAATTTTAATATTTATTTAATACAAATTATACCGCATTAAATATTTTAAGACCGTTAAAGCAATGGTGTTAATAGTTATACTCGTACCATTATGACGGAATATTGTAATGTTAAAGTAACGTTCTTTGTAATGCTTGAACACTAAATATATTTTATATCAAACAAATTTTTATTCAATAAGTTTAATCTTGAAAACATCTAACAAACAAAATTAAATTATTTATATTGTAGTGTTTAATCTATTTATTTATAACATACACATCAAATACTAGTAGAAAAGAAATATACAAAGCGTTTTTTAATTTACAATTTTGTATCACTAATGCGCGTAGATAAAATGCCATTTCTTTTCCTTTGTAGCCCTGGTTGGCAGTAGCCGCTTTCTTGAAAGCCTTTTTCTGTTAGGTAGCAAAAACGGAGCTCGGCAGAAGTGACTGTCTCTGGCCACCTGGTTGCGTAAACAGGGTGGCCAGCGATCTGGCTTTTTTGGAATTCAAGTTTTTTTCTCAGTTTTCCAGGTCTGAGAATACAAATTTTCCAGCATCTTTTTCGCCCATTACAACACGTTCTTACCTTCTACTGCTTGCGCACTTAAACAGAAAGTTATGTAAAATGGCGGGAAAGTGCGGCGAATTTTCGTCCGAAAAACTCTTATTGTCGGGCCCTAGATACGAAAAAGTGGACAAATCCAATTGCTAAATTTAGGGGGGGAAATCTTCTAACACGTGATGTAGAATCCATGTTTTGTGGGTTCTTGATACCGGAAACTCGGTTGACGGCAAAACGTTTGACCGTGTGTCTGTCCAGTGAAGCTAGCCGATTTTCTCCAAAGTTAATATTCCCCAATCGATCTGGCTGATGTCGCGACCCCCTTGAATTTGAAACCCATATTTTAATTTTGGAGGGTACTTTACATGAAACCCGTCGGACATTTCCACGACTTTAAAAAAAATAGCCCTATGGATTTTGATGACATTTTGTTGTCGGATAATCTAAAGGACTTTTAAGGGAATGGCGTAGGTCTCATGTTGGTTGAAAAACCCGATTTCTCAAAAATTGAAAAAATTCAAAATGTTTTCGGCGTCGTCCTACAACTACAATTACAATTATGAAGATACATTTCTTTTCCTAATGAAATATGTTCATCAAAAGCAGATCTTGAAATAAGGGCATGTTCGAAAACATTGAGTAATATTGAAGTGTGTTCAAAAATATTGAGTATAATTTTTGAGTAAATAGCCGTCAAACTTATTCTGAAGCTCTGAAAATCCTGCGTCTCATGATCATAATTTTGGAGATGTTTTGAGGCAGTTAGATGCTATGTAAGTTAGAATGCGTATATTATTTCATATTTCTTCGTTTTTTAAATTGGAGCTGTTATACATTTACAAATTAATCGTTTAGAAATTATTTAAAACCTTTTCGAAATAAATATGAAATAAAGATTGCTAGCCTTCAGTCTCAACTTACGCAGTAGGATGATACGTCAGTTAGCATTTGTATATTATTTCATATATTTTATTATTATTATTATTATTATTATTATTATTATTATTATTATTATTATTATTATTGTTATTACTATCATTATCATTATTATCATTATTATTTATTATATTTATATTATATTCGTGTTATTTCATTTGAAATTGCGTCCTTTGTGTTAAATGTGAAAACGAATAGATGAGTGGTCATTGAAACTATTTAATTTCCATTCCTAATTGCGAGAAAGTACGTGCTGTTTTAGAACCACTAGTTTTCTTGGTGAAATGTGTTCATCAAAAACATCTTTATATAATGTCATGTTCCATTTTCCCAAAATATGAGTAATTTTTGCGAAATCTTGTGTAAAACATTGACATTTAAACAATTTTTCTTAAAAATCGGTAAAATTGTATTGATTAAATTTTGACCTTGCATAGCGTAAAGGGCGCTTCAGAGAATGATGCATGTCTCATGTTAGTTGATATGCTCGATTTTTGGAGAAATGAAAAAATTAAAATTTTTTCTGGGTCTTCTTATAACTTCAATTGCGAAGATACAATTTTTTTTCTTAATGAAATGTGTTCATTTTCAAACAGATCTTGACGTAAGGTCATGATGAATTTTTCGAAAATACGAGTATTTTTTCTGTAATTTGGCATCAAGCATAGTCGTGCGTTTCGAATTTCCTGGGCTTCTTAAATATAATTAGAAGTTTTTGGAAACTATTGCTATTCTTATAAAAAAGTAGATTGATGGAAGATTATAAAATTAACTTCAAACTAACAAATTACTTCATTACTTCAAGAAATGTATGTCGGGGATATGTGTATGTTTCATTTGTAAAAGTTTGAAATGACTACTGTTCCTGGCTATCGAAATGCACCATAGATGCTTCGTTTGAATTTGTTGGGTTTTGCAGTATATTAGCATTATTTCTAAAACTTTACATGAAAGAAAAATTGAAAAAATTTAGTACCATAAATTTGTAGCAACATTTTAACTTTAATTTCATTCACCTGCGCTCCCTTGAAGAGTAATGCAGCGAAGGAAATAGGCTCTACTCATATTTCCTGGCATGCAACCCCGTCAAGATCACCGCATGTTCATTTTCTTCGTGCTCCATTTCAATTCGGGCACTGTCACTCTTAATCTCCGTGTAGGTAGTCTATAAGCAAAGATAACTTTGACTGTTCTCTTCTAGAAAATAAGTTAAAATTCCCTTTGAATATCATCGACGGGATAACATGGTCGTTTCGATCGGAAAAATAGCAATGTGGTACAGCCCATGTCTGAAGAAAAGAGGCGCGACACTAATCGAAACTCAGCGATTGAGTTCCCAGAGAGACGTTTGTTCCGCAAATATCTCGTCCATGCACGTGCAACCCACAGGCAACCATATAGGTGCTCTGAGGTGCTAGGTACTCTACCAATAATGCACCTAAATAAGGGGCAGTGTATGAAGTAGTGTTATGCGTGAGTTAAGAACTTCGCGATCCGCAAGCAAACATGTGACACTTCTTATATATACTTCGATTTAAACACTCGCAGTTATCATGTACTGAGTTGAATTCTACACTTTACTGAACACGATGTCGTATGTAAATGTGTTATAAATCTTGGGGAAAAATCTGAAAATAACGAAAAATCCTGGTTTTCAAATCAAATTCCCGTTTTTTTCCGGTTTTCAAGGGTTTCAGGTTCGCTGGTCACCCTGGTAAAGGTATAATAGATAAAATCTGCAGAATACGTATAGCTTGTAACACGTATTTACAAATATTTTAAAAATTTAGGAGCGCGTCAGCCGGAGGTCTTAAGCACGTATGATTCCGTGATCGATAGGGGGGAAACAGAAGCGGCGTCATTCCAAGAGAGGTAGCTCAGGACATCAACTGATGTCACTGCGATGTCTCTGATTGGGATGTCCTAGGTTCGAATCCCGACGGTGGCAGGATGTTCGACACTAGCTAGAGAGCTGGATCGAGTTCAGGAGTCTGTCTGGAGAAAGTAGCGGCCAGCTAATCTGATCGGTACTTTTCCGTGGTTTCTCCGATCAATACCAGGCGAATGCTGGAGTAGTACCCTAACAAATGGATTCGGACAGCGCGTGATCTTTCCTACCTCTTCCTATCGACTCCCCTCACACTTACATGCACGTAAGTGCACTTACGAGTACACTTACATGCACTACACAACCACATATGCCGGGAGACCAGTCGGGAGGTAAGAGCTTTTTCCAACGGGGGCGGTGTGTGCTGGTGGGAGATACTTGGTGTGGGAATACCCGCTAGCCGACGGTAGGTCGGCGCCGGATCTTCCCATTCAGCGGGGGAAGATTACTGCCACCTCCCAAGCAAAAACATGCACTACACTTTCGAGACTAACGACTTTAGCTGTTGACGTGCCCGGAATCAATAAAAATTAATCAAAAAAGTAGTGGCGTCGATACTCGGCGTAATACGCTTCTCGTTCTGCGTCTTTAATCGTCATGGTGCAGAAATTCCTAGAAGGTGGAAATCTTTTTTTTTCTATTTCCCCTTACCAATAACCTTGGCGAGGCGGGAGTTTATTTGCTCAATGGGTTACATGAGCTCCAGCTGTGAAGCTTTTGGAGCGATAATGAGGGCTATATCTTAAATAAACTAACTAATAACTTAAAACTAGGGCAAGGCCACTTTGGGCAATGAGTTTTAAATACAGTGAATTGTTTGATTAAATATTCATGTAGAGTTCTTTAAGTGTTCTTAGCGTTCTTCTTTTTGTTTTTTGCATTCACTCACTCATTCAAACTTTAAATTTATATGTACAAACACATTCGCTCACTCATGCATACCACACAGCACTACACTTCACTTTGTACACTATATACACTTTATTTTCGCCACGGCGCCGACTTTACTCAGGCGTCCGTGGCGCCGCGACGTTTTCAGGGCCTGGCGGACCAGATCCGGCTGAGCACAGTTCCGTACCTCCCACGCGAATTCCGGCATCAGGGTGGAAATCCTTAATCGCTGATTCGCGTAGCTTTCAGTGTATGTCCGAGCGCCAACAATGGCGTTGCACCGGCGTTCTCCCAGCGTACGCGTCCATTTTCTCTCTACGACCACCGCGCTTCCTCTACTTCAATTGTTGGACGAAGGTGAAATGCTTTTCAACGACAAATGCTTAACACGTTCCCTGTTCCTATGCGAACATTAAAATATCTCCCCATGTGCAAACCTTCCCGACTTTAAGAATACTTTACTGTAATATGCTCAAAAATAAAAATATTTTCCGTACGTCTTGATGCATTCTAAAATTCCATGACCGTCCTAACAAGTCCACGTCAAAATCTGTGCAGTTTGAGGGAGTTCAATGGAAATATTTGCCGTAGAAGTAGTAAACGTCTGTGATCCACATGTGGTTCACAGACGTAACAAATCCATCGAGTGATATGTCTTGTGAACCACATATGGATCGTAGAACAGTGAACGTCTGAATGACCTGAGTGATAAGTGCGGATGCCTAGCGCCAACGCAGCAGGCCATCAATTAGCCTGAAACACTGCAGACCACAATATTTTCTAACAGTGCACCTTCTAGGAATGGGCAGACAGTGCGATCACCTGGAGCCCCCAACACAAGGAGTTCGATGATGGGACTGATGGGAAAAAATTAGTTAAAAAATTGAAAAAAGAAATTAAAACTTGAGAAAACCGTTCTCGTAATTCTATAAGTCGCGGTACAGTAGGCTGATATTTCATAGAATGCTCAATTAATTTTTTAACTTAAATAGTTAATTATAGTCACTACTTACAAGGTAGAACTGTATGAAATGAATCAAGTGAAAAATGAAACGCTGATATTAAAATTGGTTCCACTGGAATTCATATTTATTATTTCATGTATGTAAAAAGTGATTGTATTAAACACTCACTAAACAACGATTTTTAAGCATTTTATTATCACCATAGAAATTGTATTATTTTATCACTAAATAATTTTACTTAAAACCTTTTACTGAATATCTTTACATAAACTTACTTATTATTTACTATATAATTCCCAAAACATTTTATAACTTAAATTTTGTAATTTTTATAATTTGTTTAAACCAACACTCATGTTACTCGACACAACTTCCACATTTTTAATTTTTCGGAGAGGGTGGGACGAGCTTCGTTTCAGTTTGTCCCAGGTTCAAAATTGTCAAGGTCCGGAACTCTTCCGTAATTTCCGCTCGAACACGATGCAGTATTGTAAAAATGTGTACACTATGTCTCGGAGAATAGTGTACACATTTCCTTTGTCCACATTTCTTTCACATATTTCCTTTGTTTTTATCATTAAGCTTTTGCACAAACGTGTTATGCTTTTCTATTCGTCATCAAATAGTAGATGTGGTGCAGTGTTTTAGTGGGAGAAAATCTGGCCAATTTTTAGATATTTAAAGCAGCTTATTCATCGATTTCAATTGTTTCCTTTTTGATGCAACTAGAAAAATAACTCAGGAAATCAGAGAAAATAATGTTCGCAAATGACAGAAACACGAAAATTAATTTAAGAACATTCCGTAAAGACTAGTGTCCAAATGTTCACAATTAGAACAAACAGGCTTTCAGATAACCTGTACAAAGAGAGCATTTGAAAGCAAATTTAATGATGAGAATAAAAAGAGGAAGAAAAAGAAATGGCAATCCTGTCAATGAAATTAATGGCTTTGTGTTGAAACAACAACCAAAGGGGAATGTAACGTCGACAGAGCCATAGTTAGCAAAGCACTACGCGCCAGTTTGCATTCACAAGGGACTTAACCCACTAAAATATTTGTACTCTCTGTGCGCGCAATTTGGATTCGACCTCTGTTACTTCTTGCTTTTATTGCAGTGCTCGTCCCTCTGAGAGCAAGATTTATTTACTGCGACCCAGCATTTAAAATGTACAAAACAAATTCCGCAAACTACGTAATTGCAAACATCACATTTTAAAATGATTTTATTACGTAAACATATAGAAAATAGTACTAAAATGTAGAATATTGAGAAAGTAATGTAATACTGCGGATAATTTATTTAGAGATTCCAACGCAAATACACGTTTTGGGGTTCCCTGATACCAAACAAGTGGTTTTGTTCAAAATGTCTGTCCGTGAACACTAAACCATTTGTACGATTTTTCCAAATTGAAGAAACTCCAGTCAATCTACCTCAAGTCGAAGATTTGAGATTTTGGAAAATATTCTTTGTAATATGGGGGTACTTCACATGAAGTCCTACGAACATTTTCAAAACTTTCTCCAAAACGGCTCCAAATGTTTTTCTTTGAATTTCTTGTAAGAATTAAGTAAATACATTTATAAAGGTGGAATATGTCCAATTTTCACGGTTAACTATGAATTTTCGAAAATTGCAGAAGTTTGAATTTTTTCCGACGTCTTCCTACAACTTCAAAATTGAAGACAGAGATCTTTCTTTCAAATGAAATTTGTTGTCCATAAATAGTTCTTTCATTAAGATCATGTACATTTTTTTACAAATTTTAGTACAGTATAGTTTTCGTGCAGTAACGCGTGCAATATTTATAATTTAAAAAACAACAAAAAACATAAAATAATTTCTGAAAAACGGTTCTAAATTTTTTATTTAAATTTTTGTTAGGGGTAATGTCAAATGTATTTTATACGATGACAAAAACGCGTTATTGCTCTAATTTTTTTGTTTTTTTCTTCAAGAATTAAAAAAAGTAATTTTTGACTTGTCTTTCACGTCGGTAATATTTACATTGAAGGCAATTTCTTCCCATTATTATATTTATGAGTAAAGGTGATTTAAACAACGTCATATAAAGTTTCTCGAAAACTCAACAGGTTTCTTTTAAAATGAGCTCATAGTTTCCCAGTTTTAGAAACGCTCAAACGCCCTTTTATCAAAAATGGCTCCAATTTTTTTCGTCACACTATTCCAAAGAATGGTGCTGATGGCAGTGTTTAATATGGCGTAAAGTTACTTTTGGTGTATTCTTTTGCTTTTTCAAAATTTACAGAAATGAAATATTTTAAAGATATCTCTCACATTGGTAATATGCACATTTTAATCGATTTGAATACATTATTTCATTTATGAGTGGAATTGCTTCAAAAAACTTTATATGAAGTTTTTCGAAAACTAAATAGATTCCTGTGAAAAAAGAGATTTAAATTTTGCATTTACAGTACTGCGGAATCCCCATTTTCTTAGAAACGCTGGGGCAACTGGTTTCCGTAACTTTCAGATCCAGCAATTACTGAGAGGAAAGTACGTTCATTAACGTTTATATATGCTCAAATCGTATCAAGGACTTATTCCTAT